>WMED01026451.1:0-10810 GCA_019650415.1 Pipa parva
ACATGCACTCTCGGTCTCCTATTGGCTCATGTGACCGATCAGGTCACATGAGCCCTCCTCGGTGATCTGCCGGCTCTGACTGCCAGCTAGCTAGGGAGAAGCACATCTGCTCTAGAGAATGCTGAATCAAGGAGTCTTGCTCAAACAATGTATGTTAATTCACATGTTGATTCTATTATCCTCAAACAATGTATGTTAATTCACATGTTGATTCTATTATCCTCAAACAATGTATGTTGATTCACATGCTGATTCTATTATCCTCAAACAATGTATGTTAATTCTGCTTAAGACTAGGAATAGGGGCAGGATGACACAGCTGCCCCCGCTCAGATACAGTAAATAAGATAACCTGTGCCATTGTTTACTACACGCTATATAAACCCTTTG
The DNA here is from genome assembly GCA_019650415.1 of Pipa parva. NCBI lineage: Eukaryota > Metazoa > Chordata > Amphibia > Anura > Pipidae > Pipa > Pipa parva. The sequence continues at coordinate 391 of WMED01026451.1, forward strand.
CTTTCTCTAATAAAATCAGAAGTGTTTTCACTGACAGAACTGTGTGTCTGTGATTCATTTCTCCTAAGTAAGGCCTAACTTAGTAAACTAATTTGGATCCGAGCATATTAAATATCAATTGCCATATCAACAGTAAGTAGAGCAAAAATGTCCAGGGGAGGGTACCTTTTCATGGAAAACTGGCCAGTACATGTCACATGAAACAACTACTAGGGAGAAACTCTTCTCACTAAGGTGTAGTACTGCATATGTAAAGATGGAATCTGACTATAGTTTTCCTTTAAAATGTGGGGTAAAATGATTGCCTTTTACTTTCCTCCCTCCTCATCATTTTCTTGCTTACATATAGAGTCTGCTTATACAGAGCTCCGGATGCTCTGCACCTTCTGGGTTTTTCAGAGGCACCAAATTCTACTTTGTCTATTTTTTTTTTTAACCACCTTTAATGTAAAAAACCATGACTTACCTTAGCTTCTCCTCAGTAATTCAGACATTAGTGGGCACATAGTTTCTAAATAATCTTGTACATCCCATGGCCGTCTCTCTCTTCCATTAGTTCATTAGGTCTGATTAAGGAACCTCTGGATGTTTAAAGAATCCGTTTTCACACAATCTTTCTTTGGATTTGTCTGTTAGGGATGATCATTTTATTATTGCGCTGCACCTTGGGGAAAAATGTAATGTAATATCTAAAGAGGTTTTGGAACACAATTAATTTAACTCTTTCACATTTCTGTTGAAGTCATTCATGTTTTGGTAAAGAATTCCCTACCCACTTTCTCAAATAGAAATGTATTATTCAAAGACGAGTGCCTCCCAACTTCATTCCCTAAAAGGCCATAATGGAAATGCAATATTAACAGGAATTCGGCTTTATGGGACATCTGCGTCATTGTTTATTGTACATTGTAGACTCTTTGTTGGAATATGTTAAGATGGTTACAGTTGAGAAGGACTCGTGCCCAAAGTATTTCCCGGGTAGGATTTTCCTCTGAAATGCCTGTCTCTCTATATACTCTCGTATTATTTTTTAGACTGTAACCTCTACGGGGCAGGGACCTCCAACCTCTTGTGTCAACCTCAACATAGCACTTAAAGTGATGTATCCTTGTTATCTTATAATGTATTGTTTAATGTAATTTCCCATGTCTGTATTTTATTTTTATTACTGAACTGTACAGCACTGCGTATGTTTGGGGCGCTTTATAAATAAAATTATACATACATGTCTGTATGCAGCAGTCATTGGAATCTGAAATAGATTTAATTCAAGTTAATGAAAGTTGTTTTTGTTTATGCAAATTTTGTGCGTCTTAAACCAAAATATAGTAACAACCCATTTATATATGATGCTGTGCCGCACAATCTGTGGGTCTGGATTTAAGGTCTCGTTTTTTTATTTTTAATTTTAGTGAAATTTAAATGGCCAACCTATAACACCAGTCACTTTCCTTGTAACCCCTAACAACATTACTGTGTAATACGGAGCGGTACGAGGGAATGTGCAAGGATACCCAACTTTATCCATGCCAAGGGCTAATTGCCAGCTGTACCGAAGTGTTGGCATGCTGTATAAATCCAAATAATACATAAATAGTGGAAATATATTGGGCTTGTTGGTTCCTAATATAACCCTAGTTATATAATATATTTATATTAATAATAAATGTTGTCACACAACCTTTCTCATACAGCCTAACCCAGACTGAGAATATTACCAGGATGTCCCATGTGGATGTTTGCCTTTGTATCATGCAATACTGTTTATTTCAATGTGTTATGCTTTGCTAGGTACAGCTGTAAGCTTCTAAGGCCAAGGGGTGGTTATATGTCCTCTGACATGTCACATTTGTCCCCCATTTTATACTGAAATATACTGTAATCCTATATTCCCTATAATACCCGTATCATAAACTAAACTTCATAAATATGATTTTCTATTCCCTATTACTATTTGCACCTTATCTAGTTCCATAAAGTCCACCATGATAGTCAGAGTGCATAGCTTTACTACGTATACAAGATGAGATTTGGCTACCACTCCTATTTTAATACAGGCCAGTATTATGTTCGCTCACGCTGTTGTCGATTTGTGCTCTACATACCGTTCTAGTGCAAGACCATTGGTTGGCTGAATGTGATTGACGTAGTTTATCAACAGCTCTATATGTGTGCTAGTGAGAATGGTATCCCCTGGAACAATTACTGGCACATTAAGCCAGGACCACAATATTGGTGTTTAACGCCTGGTGACTTTAAATCTCAGCAACAGAGAAAAGTCTGCATGTAAAATTGTTTGTAAGATGTATGGTGTATGGGCCAGCCTTGTGGACTTGATGGGTAGAACATTCTGAAATGTTTCCTGCAGCAATTTTATATTGTAATCGCTGCATGTGTGGTTATACACCAACGTTTTACATAACTCCTTATAGCAGGAGTCGGCAACCTGTGGCTCTTTTGATGGTTGCATCTGGCTCTTTGATTGTAACAAGTGGTGCTCATTACAATCTGCCTGTTAATTGCCGGCAAGCGCTGTAGAGACAAAGCTCTCTCAGCGATTCCAGGTTGCTAGCCAATCCAGAGCCGCTGATATCACCGCACTTCTGTGTTGCTAGCCAATACGGTGACATCAGCGGCTCCGGATTCAAAAGTGCTGAGAGAGCCGCACGTATATGGCTCTCTCAGCCAAAAAGGTTGCCGACCCCTGCCTTAGAGGAAGCTTTCTCGTAGAAAATCCAAAAGGAGTAAATGAGTGCCATTTGTTAAATAGGGAATTCTTTTGGGTTATGCAGTCTCCCATCCATTTTCTTTGTAATATTGCTTCAAAAAATCCAGGAGAATTCATCAATGGCAGAGGTCTATTAAGGCGTAGCAACCAATCAGCTGTTGGTATTCACTTGTACAGGGAAAATAGAATTATGAAAGATTCCTTTTATATAGTTGCTTAGGGTTATTAGACCTGGACACATTTCCTCCTGTCTGTGTAGTCCCCTAAAACTATCTATTCCATGAAGATCCCAGAGAGGGGAAAGTGAATGTTATCGTTTGCAACTGTGTCAGAGCTCTGAGATTGACGGCCTTAATTTAGGGGTAACAAACTTCTCACAATCCAGCTGTTATCTCAAACGTTTATATCTTGGAGCAAAACACACAAATAGGATGGGTCCAAAAAAAAATAAAAAAATTCCCGTTTGGAATGGCATGGCGCTTATTCAAATACATCACTAAAATGTTATCCTTAAATTTAAGTACATGGATTTTACTGTTTTTTTTCTTTCTCTTTACTGGTAGCATCCATGTTGTTAAACAGACCTCACCCAGTCCCATGGTGCTATAGATAACACATTTTCAGAAAGTGTGCCCTAAAGCCAAGTTTTGTAAAGCTAAATATTACACTATATAGACACAATTTAGAATTTATGGAAGCACAGATTTGAATTTAAAGGAACTATAAATGAATTTGAGGCATTGTCATTTTATGGTGTTGCTGTTCTTTTAAGAATCACTGAGGGGCTCTTATCTTAATTTTCCCAGTGATCACTCAGCTCTGCCTTAGACTCCACTCTTTCAATGTTAATGGGCTTTACTCCATTCTGCATGGGCCGGAACTGCAACCTTCCCATGTAACTTAGACAGGTGATAAGGAAGTGGATTGATCACTAGTATGTTTAAAATGCTAATAGGCTTTCTGCAATGGAAACCCAATCATCAGATGTGCACAGATGAGCCTGCGGATTACTTGACACACAAACCTATTTGTTCAGCGTTGCCATTAAAACTGTCAGGCAGGTGACATAGAACCCCTTGTGTGATTATGTTTCTATATAAGGGTTTGTTATCTAGAGTATTATCTGGTTTCGATCACACTCCTGCCTATGGAGTCACTTTTATTACAGTATTTAAATTCAGACATTTTCAAGAAGAGATTTCTTTCCTCCGAGTACACGTTTACATGGTAACAGTGATATTATGTATGAAGACGCAAACTATTGTCATCTTACTGGTGACACATTATGGGGGTAATTCAGCATACTCTGAACTTACCCTCCGATGCTTCGCCTCTGTTCGCAGACACTGTTATGCGCTCGCTGATGTGCTGTGCGCGGACATCAGCGAACGCTTTAAAGGGATTCCAGTCTCGGCGAGGCTCAACTGGAGTCACCTCGCGAGACTGGAATACCTTTAAAGCGTTCGCTGATGTCTGCGCGCAGCCCATCAGCGAGCGCATAACAGTGTCTGTGAACAGAGGCGAAGCATCAGAGGGTAAGTTCAGAGTATGCTGAATTACCCCCTAAGTGTCCTTTTCCGTCGATGCAGTTTAGGTTCCGGAACTCAGTGATAGGCCACATATGGGAATAGTGTTTTATCATTAGTCAGTAAAATAAAACAGCTGTTTAACCGCAATAATGAATTGTTTGCAAGCAAAATGAACACAAAAATGATGTACCAAATACCAAGAAAAATAAATAAAATGATGCTAGTGTAAGAGGTCACTCTGAATATTAGTCATTTGCTGTACAACAACAGTTTTCCTCTAAAGGAGAGGCAGAACATATAGTTGTCTGCTTCACATAATGGACCTTCTGAGGCTTTAACCTTAGTGACATAGGTGAATGTTGTCTTCTTGTAGTGACTTGGTGGACAAAGTGTTCAGATTAGAAATGCTGTAGCAGTCCCCCAACAGGGGTAATGGCCTGAGGCCAAGGAGAATCTCTTGGAAGGGTCTCCAGGGGTTTGATGCTGCAGGATTGAATGTAAAGAAGGAAAATGTATGTATTTGTTGGCAGAATGTCCCAATCCAAAGTCTATGATTAAGGACATCTCAGACCAAAATAAGGTAGAGAATTTAACCATATCAATCACGTATGTCCGTAAAGCCTCAGTAACATTACTTTTTAGCTTTTATCCTAGTTCTATGCTGCTTCTTCTGGATGTTATCCTATCTAGAATAATAGATGGTGAGGGGGTACCTTTGGTTAGGTGCTGTCATTAGTAATGCGTTTACTATTATATTGTGTACTAAGTAGTGATTACAGTCATATGTTCTTTTTCTCCCTGCAGATACCCCCCTGGTGTTGTAAGTGTCGCTCCAGCTGGTATCCCAGCAGCAGTAGAAGGAATAGTACCCAGCGCTATGCCTTTATCACATGGTCATCCTGCTGTAGCTCATCCGCCACATGCTCCCTCTCCAGGCCAAACCGTTAAACCAGAAGCTGACAGAGACCATCCAAGCGACCAGTTGTAGCACTCAAGAAAGTGACCAGCATTCCCCAGCATCTGTGGATTCAACTCCAGAGAAAATTCAAAGAGAAAAAAAAAAATATCTGGATTTTGAATAGAGGCAAAAATGATAAACTTACAAGTTGACCATATTTGTTTTTAGAGACCGGTCCAAATATACATTATAACGGGAGAAGAAAAGAGAATTTGGGACCCTTTTTCCCCCCCCCTTCCGTATAAAATTGTAGTTTGTTCCTGTCCAGTGGACTAATTTCACTGTTCTGTGTGCTATGGGTCCTTTGTTAAGCAAGAGAAGTTAGTAGTTTAATTATATCATGAATGTACTTGTCTGTGTACAGTTTTTAGACCATGAGAAAGGGTTTGTTTGCTTTAGGCTATCAACTGGGAAATGAGAAAAAAGGGAAGCGTTCAGCTAACCACTTTTTGAGGTATTAAAAGCTAAAAAAAAAAAATTATTTTCTTTTTATATGTTAAAACATGCCCAATAAACGAGTCAGTTGGCAAACTTCTCAGGACAATACATTATCCCATGTTTTCTTTCTAAACCACACAGTGCATTGTTTTTTTTTACCTGCTTGTCTTATGGATGTTCCTACTTCCCCTTTTATTTTGGCACGGATCCCCCCTTTTCTTTCAGAGAATTCCGACGGGAATTTATTTTGGAGGTAAAACAGAAATTTAGTGAAATTGTTCTTGTCATCTGTTTAAAAGTATATATTATTGGCGGTATGTGGGAAATTGAGACTACTGGAGTAGTAACATTTCATTGCCTACATTGATTCCTTCCTGGTAATGTGGTAGGCTAGCAATACATTATTTTTCTGTTTTTTTTTTATTTTATTTTTAAAATTTTTTTTTTTTTTTAAATTTTATTTTATTTTTTGGTTAAGATCATGTTTGTGAGTGTAACCATTTGTATGAATTTTATTTTAAAGAAATAAAAATCCCAGAGGAAAATAAAAGAAACTGCCCTAATTCCCTTTCTTTGACATTGAACCACTAGAATTGAATTTTAGATGATTGCGCAGGTGCTAAACGAGGTTGACTTTAGACATTGTTAATTTATTGTGGAAGATGCTTTAAAAAATGTATTTTTTTTTTTGTTGATTTTAAAGTGTTGAAAGTTTTTCTTGTTCATGGCTGGTTTACACTGGAATATTTTGGGCAACTCAGAAGTGGTTACAAAAAGTCACTCTTGGGGGGGTTATTCACCAAAGTCTGAATTGTTGTGTATAGGTGCGAATTCACCATATAAAGACAGTTGCAATAGACTGCTACTGTCGCAGTCGTGTCTTGACAATGAAAATATTGTCGCAATCCTAACATTAAAAAATTGTCGCGACTTTACAATGGGGAAATTGTCGCGGATTTGCTATGGGAATCCGCTGTTTGCAAATTCGACAGCCGAATTCGCACCTTAGTGAATAACCCCCTGTGTCTGGGATAGTTTCACTGTCAGCATTGAGTGAAACAGTTGCTGGGAGTGAAATGTAACTGCTCACTTCATGCAACACAAGTTGCAAAAATATCATTGGGTTTAATAGGGTTGCATAGTCCTGTTTACATTTGTTGCATCAGTTGTTATATTGTTTCTCTGCTTATGTAAAATTCCATATGAGGGTCATTTGTGTACTTGCAGCTACTGAGAAAGCACTTAATGAACAGGTAACCAACGGGTAATCCAACCCCTTTGGGTGTTGTAGTTATCTTACAGGCAGTCTATAAATAACTCCAACAGTATTCGGTTTAGAAAAAGATGATATTGGGGGTTATTCATTTACAGAGGTCTAGTATCCCATAGCAACCAATCAGAAATGCTTTCAGAATTCGTTTCCCTATACTAGTGAATGCTAACAGCTGATTGGTTGTTATGGGTTATTAGACTTCTAGAAAGATTGGCCCCTCTTGATGAATTTTCCTGATAGTGCTTTGCATATTAACAACTTTAAAATAAGCTTTAAGACATTGGATTAACCTTATTTAAGCCTGAAGAACTCTGAATTCTGCAATGCAAAGGACTTTACACAAAGCTGCTAGAAGGAATATCACATAAGGTACTATATATTTTACCATTATACATACAATTTTCATATGATGCTGACTTTTCTTTAGGAAACTGTCATTGAATGTTTAGAAGTAAAATGCTGATCTACAGAAAACTAAATGAAGATGTAATGAGAGAATTACACCAATGTTTATGTTGCATAGTGTGCAATTAGTTGACTACTGGATCCAGTGCAACCAAACTGGATTGAAATCATGACATTTGTGTTAAGAGCTATGATCCGGTAAAGGATGGGCAGCTGGCAGAGTTCTTTGTGGTTTCCAATTTGTAGCAGACAAAAGGTTGGCAAGTGTATAATGAGGCATTGGTGTGGGATATTTTGTCTTGCCAAGTCACACTGCAGCACAATAAACTGGCCTCTATCATTCAGAGGCTCAATATTAAGGGTGACTGTACCATGTAACCCATACACCCCAACTAGTAAGAGTATTTTATATCTTTGATTCTAAGGGCGACATTTAATAAACTCTGAAAAGCCTGATTTCGCTTTTTCGGAGTTTATCCCAAGAACATCTTGGCTGTTTGTGCGGTAAAAATCACTCCATATTTTTGATCGATATTTACAGACCGAAACTTTTCGATCGAAAGGTAGCCATACTTTACAATAGTAGTGTGGTTACCTTTACATCGAAAAACTCAAATCGAAAGTTTGTCGGTAAATATCAATCAAGAAAATCCTACGATATTTACTGGGAGAAACGAGTTCTCACAGAAATAAACTCAGAAATGTGAAATTCAGTTTTTCCAAGTTTATTAAATTTTACCCAAAGGGTGTCATTTTTTACTTTGTGATTTATTTCACCTCTCTAAAAGTTAATGTTATTCTCCAGTAGTCTGACCATATTATATTTAGGCACATCAACTTTTGGCTTCCCTTTTTCATTATAGTAAGGTTACAAACTCTTCCTTGTGCAGCACATTTGTTGGGGCAGTTCTGAGATGAACAGGAACTATGAAGGTCAGGATGTTCTTAAGCTCTAGTTAGAACTAGATACAGCAAAGTCAGAGGCCAAATCAGTAGGCAAGTGGAAGTGATTTGGATGCCACTGTGTCACATGCCCTGAAAAGTATGGAGTACAATATACAAGTAAGTAATTTTTCTCAGTAGCTAGGCTTTTTAACTAGTTTTTGGAGGCCTGACTTTGAAAATGGATGGTTTGCTTTGTTACCAGTTTCTGCTGAGGTGACTTTTTCCACTGTGAGCTTGGTTGGTCACTTGGCTTTGTAACTAGATGATTTATCTGTAATTAATATGGATACATCAGTGTTGTAGCAATATGCTTAGCAAGAAGAGCTAACATAGATCCAAGAAAGCACCTTTTTCTAGCAGGAACTTCTATTAAAGGAACAAAATTGCCAAAAAAACAAACAAACATTTATTTATGTTAATTACTAACTTTTATTAAATGCATTTTATTATCAACTAAAAAATTCTTACCTGTATAAAAATGGTGTACAGCACTTCCGTGTTGTAGACTCCATCTTCATTCTCTGCTGGCGACTCTACAGCGTCCCAAGTCTCCAGATCCCTCTAAGATGCGCAACCCTCTCCAGCCATGCTGATAATGAAGCCCTGCACCGGCATTTCATATGTCACATTTGAGAGTGTGCACGTTATCAATGCGTTCTCCCTTGATAACGTGCACACTCTCCCATGTGACACATAAAATGCCGGTGCGGGCTTCATTATCAGCTTGGCTGAACAGGGCTTCGCGTCATAAAAGGGATCTGCAGACTCGGGACGCTGTAGAGCCATTGGCAGAGAATGCATATGGAGTCTACAACAGCACTTATTTACAGGTAAGAATTTTTTTTTTAAAATTGATAATAAAATGCATTTAATAATAGTTAGTAATTAACAAAAATAATTAAATGTGTTTTTTTTTTTTTTTTTTTGGCCATACTGTTCTTTTAACTAAAGTTAGCAATGGATCTCTAGAAAATAGCTTACTTTAGAAGCTCTATGGCACATATGCTAGCATCACCGAGAGAGTCTATTCAATTGAGGATCACTCCATATCACAAAATCAAAGGTTGCTGACCTGTTGGGAGACCGCTCTAATAAAATTAACCCACCCATTTTTGAAAAACCACAAATCAATGAACACACTTCTTAACTGATTACTTTGTCTATTACCTAAAGCTTTCCAGAAATATACTGTATGTTTATACATTGGTCTACCATGACTCCAAAAACTAAGGAGCTACTTACTAGAACCCACCCACTACACGTTATTGCAAGATTGAACATATTCCACTATAAGGAAATCTTGCACAGCACTTTGAAACAGCTTCCCCATAATATAAACAGAAGAACTGACTAATTTTTTAGCTGATAAGTGGCTTCTCCAGAATGCTGTGTCTTCCACCACTGGTAGTATAATCGTAGTTTTATCAAGCTCCCATTCACATAGAAGTTGGCAAAAGGTGGTATTGCTTGCATAATCTTTAATCGTATTGCCCCCACCATACCTTTCTTGGTCAGGTAAAATCACCTCTGTAGAGATTCTCTGTTTTTAATAACTTATTTCAGTTCTCAGAGCCGTTGTATCTAAATTTTTGAAGTTTTATTGGGCAATATCATACATCAAGAGTAAGGGCTTAATGTTATAATCAGGCCTATTAACCAAGGTGGCATGAAAGTTGCTTGTGTTATACAGGTGATTGTACCAACTAATAGTGTTGCACTAAACAGGCAAACACAATCATGTCCACCTAGGTTCCCCATATGGATTACAACGAAAAGGTAGGAAACCAGCGAAACAACGGTAGTGTGCTACCAAGTGGTTTTATTCACCTGCATTTACATGACATGTTTCGGGCATAGCCCTTTTTCAAATGCAAAATGAAAAAGGGCTATGCCCGAAACATGTCATTTAAATGCACGTGAATAAAACCACTTGGTAGCACACTACCGTTGTTTCGCTGGTTTCCTACCTTTTCGTTGTAACATTGAATTTTGGTACTAAAGACGGAAGTACCAAGGGACCAGCTGTCCTATATAAGGATTACTGAATTGCTGTTCCAGAGGAAGAATCCTGAAATACCCCCATATGGATTAGATCAGTGGTGGGCAAACTTATTAGCCAACTGAGCCAAATATCAAGAGTAAGT
>WMED01026453.1:0-10810 GCA_019650415.1 Pipa parva
GCACTGAGGTTTCTTTAGGGGGGTATGTTAGTGTGCATGTGGCTGTTTGCATTCAGTGCATTTTTGCCAGTGGATCTGCGCCACGTGTATGTGGAGGGTGCGCTCACCTCGTTTTCTAGGGAGTCCTGTGGCTTTAAGGCACTTTGGGGGGCTGTTGCAGACACTCCGGATTTCTCTGTCAGGTGCTGGCAATCAGTGACACATGGCGCTCTGCAGGCCTCACCTCTCTCCCTCCTGTTGTTCCACTGTTGGCTGCAAGATGATGCCGGCAGATTTCTCTCTGGATCCGTGTGGCAGGGGCAGCGTGTGGAGATTGCTGTGGCCCCTGAAGGGTTTCCGGTTGCCGTTTCTGCTGGGTTCAGCGATGCACCTCGGCAGGAGCCTCAATGGTCCACGTGTTTGGACCCAAGATGGCCGACTCCTGCTTTCACAGTGCTCTCCGCCCTCCTCCCGGTACAGCAGCTAGCGACAGAGCAATCCAACCTCCTTTACGATCTCAGCACATCGGCGCCGTCTCCCACATCACCCTCCCACTCAACAGCCGAGCCGATGTGTAATCAGTGAGCCGTTATGACTCTGCAGACTCGGGTGTTAGTGCAGTGGTGGGCTGTTGCCGCTGCTCGTGCTGGCTCCGTTCCTCTCAGCTCCTGCCTCTATCTAGGTCAGTTGGTTTGTACTTGCCGGTTCTCCTTTTGTAAATTTGGTGGGGTTTTTTAGGCTTATCCCCTATGAATAGCAGGAGCTCACGGCTTACGCCTCCATTCCCCTTGATAGTCAGGCCACGCCCCCCCTTTATTACTATATTTACAGGAAAGGCAGAATAAACATTATAAAAGTAATTAAATGCAGTTGATGTAAAGTGTATAATTTTTTTTAATTAAAGTTTTTATTGATTGTAACAATGATATATCTATATGTATTCATCTATTTTACAACATCGTTTCCTTTTAACATTTTTTCTTTATCTGTAAAATAACTTCATAACAATACTAAACTACATGTTAACAAAAATTGTTGGTCTCAGTGTCCTTTCTAAAGATGTATTATTTTTCGTCATTGCTGGTTCTGGGTATTGTATGTTATTTCCTTAAATGATAACCATCTTTCCCAATTTTTTAGGTATCTTTCATATTGATTACATTTGCTTACAAGCATTTATTCTCTCATATTCAGCGTTCAATTCAAATGTTTTAAGGATTTCAAAATATGATAGTGTTTTGGGTGACTTCCAGCATTTTGCTATCCATAGTTTGGTAGATAATATTAATTGTGTGGCTATAATTCTTGGTTTTGGTGTTTTTGGAGGGTAGATATGTAGTAGTACTGTTTCAGGTCTGGCTGGCATTGATTTTCCTGTGATTCTATGGATTAGTTGAGTATAAATACTATTTTTTAATACTATAAGCATTTTTCTTCCCTTTCGTGGAAGGCTGTCCCATCAGTAAAGACCAATACCACCTTAACACCATTAGACACACTAAATGAAGAATTGTGTGGAAAGCAGTATGAGGAGTAACCATGGTTATATAAGCCAACATTGCCCTTGGTAATAGGTAATTAGCTTACAGGTAATAAGTAAAGTTATTTAGTTTTAGCTTTACATGTATCATGATGCATTCTGCACATTTCATTTACTTTATGCATACAAAATGCTTTTCATTTAAAAGCATGTGCATTTGACAGCATACCTGGGCGTATTCTCAGGGTTTATTCTGTAAACTTACTGCTGTGTTTTCAGATATCTTTAGTTTGTTGCTTGATCAAACGTTTGTACCAACTTGCTTTAAATCTACTGATTCCTTTACCCAAGAAGAATATTGTAACTTGCCTAAGTGACTATCGTCATATTGCGCTAACCCCAATTGTGATGAAGTGTTTTGAAAAATTGTTATGGTTCATGTCAAAAAGATTATTTCAGATACTTTGGATCCTACACAATGTACATATCATCCATTGAAGATGTGGTCAGTTAAGCTATCCATACTGCATTAACACACTTAGAGCCACCAGAGAAAGAGTGTACAAAATCCTACATTGCTAGTACTACACTCCCAAAAAGATTGGCAAAAATATGGAAGAATGAGGTTCTATCAGGATGTTTTTGAGGCTGTGGCCAACGAGGCACGTTTTTTCATGTCTGGTGGTCCTGTGAGATAGCTCAACAGTTCTGGCTAATGATTTCCAAAATCTTGACTGACACCTTTAAGATTGAGATGCTGAAAGCCATAAACCCATAGATGTTTCTCCTGGGTATACAAATAGAAGCACCAAACTCTAAAAATGAACACAGGTTCGCATCACACATTCTCACAGCAGCTAGAACTCTACTTGCTTCACCATGGAAAAAATCCAACCTTACAAACAAACAAACACTAATTCAAAAGGTCAAGTGGATACATACCTTGGAAATGATTAAGGCACACATGATGGACAGAGGATATGAGAATGAGTAACTATGGTTACCTTGGACACAGTATTTGGAAATTCAAAATAACCAGAGCGGAAACAATTTTATGGTATAATTTTATTTGTCATTGATTATAATGTATACTGCTGTAAACTGAAATTATACCAAATTGTGCATAGGAACCTATTACATTTGTTATAAAGTTTTAGGGGGTACTTCAGGAAAGTGAGAACTTACCTGGCGATCCTTCAATTCACCTCGCCGAGACTGGTATGTGCTCCCTGCTCTCCTGCACGTGGAGATCAGCGAATGCTTTAAAGGTACTTCGGCTCACCTCATGACCACTCGAGTCGCCTCGTGAGGCTGGAATATCTTTAAAGCTTTTGCTGATCTCCGCGTGCAGTAGAGCAGGGAGCGCATACCAGTCTCGGCGAGGTGAATTGAAGGACCGCCAGGTAAGTTTGCACTTTCCTGAATTACCCCCTTAATATTTTAATGGAAAAAACCTTATAAACTTCAAATTTAAAAAAATAACACACTTATTAAGTCGAAATTTAATAAACTCGGAAAAAACCCAATTTTGCTTTTCTGTGTTTATCAAAGTGACCAGCGCAAACTATAACATTAAAATAAATGTGCAAACACAACAAAAACATGCACCACACAATAATTCTCCAATCCATCTAGGATCATTAGTCAGTTTATCAACTACCAACTACTGTGATATCAGATAACTTTTTTATCATGGGTTATTAATAGCTCAGTTAAGTCTAGAGAGCATTTACGTGTATTAAACTCTGTATTGGGTCACAATTTTTCTGTTATTGTTAATTAAGGAACAGATAAGTTTAGCATTTTACACTGCAGACTTTGCTTTATTATAAAAAAAAGATATCTGAAAGGAACAGCTGTTCAGTTCCTGAGCTTTGAAGGTGGCACAAGTGTGAACATTTGCTACTGGCACATGTTAAAATGTTAGAGTAAAAGCTTTTATTTATCACACTGTGGTTTATAAGAACATTAGTAGATCTAATGAACCCCAAGCAACTTTGCTAACATTTCATGGTAATCTAATTACTGTAATCAGCATGTTTTATGGGAAGTAGGTTTTCCTTTTTTATGTAAAATATACCGTATATGTTCCCCTTTCCCACCCTTAACAGATCAAGGTCCTAAAAAGGATTTTGTCATATTTTGATTTTTGCCCTAAGCCACTGTACTGTGTAGGGCTAAATGATGATTGACATTATAGCTCCTCTAATCAGATCTCTGCTAGATCGTGATTTAAGGGATCTGACTGGAGGAGCTACAATGTCAATCATCATTTAGCCCCACCCACCTGACAATCTGACAGGGAAGATGACAGAGATAAATGTTGCTTAAAGGTACATTTTTTAAAAATACATATATATATACACAAATATGTTTATTTCATTAGTGCAACCTAAATTCCTATTAGTTTTGAGGTGACAGGTGCACTTTAAGGAGGAGGGGGCAGAGATTTACCAATTGGTCTTTTTTTTCAAATTTTTTTCTTTATTGAGTTTTGAAATTGAAAAACAAATAATAAATAATAGCAACAGAACATGGATAAAGGAAAACATCAAAAATTGAACATATTGAGGAAATAAACTTTTGCAGTAATATCAGAATTTGTGTATATGTTTGTTAATAACAGTTCTCATCTAATAACTTTCTTTTATCACAATTAAATGTGTTATATTCATTTTTGTACTGTTCATCTGAGTTTTTACCAATAAACTTGTTATATTCTACAACAGTCATGTCTGTTTATTGAGTTTTGTTTGTTTTCTTTTTGTTTGCTTTCCCTATAAGTGATTTCTTAGATGTGTGTTGGCTGGAGGGTTGTGATAGGTGTGTATGGACTGTCTCTTCTAAGTCTTGTTGGTCTGTATGTTCTTATTTGTTTGGTTGTTAGTTATTCCCTTGTTATGTGTTTGTATTTTTCTGTGTCTGTGAACACATCTCAACTCAGCCATGTGATATCATGTTTCATTTGTTACTTATGGTCCTGCGCTGAGAGGTTTTCAAATTTTTCTATTTCTTTAAGTTTTTCTAACCATTCTTGAGCAGTCGGTGTTATTGTGGATTTCCAGTGTCTTGCTATCATCATGTTTGCTGTATTTATTAATTGTTTCTCTAGAAGGCTGATATATCTGTTTTGTGTTTGTATGTATATTAGTATGTAGCCAACTGGTCTTTTATGCCCCATTTCTACAACTACTCTGAATAACTTGCCAATGTCTTCTGCACTTGCTAGGCTCTGCGATCCTCTTCACTGTCTGTTCTTGTGAGCTTCACCGAATAGAGCAAGTGCAGTAGCAGTTTTACGAATAAAGGTTCTGGTTATGATTATGAAACAGTTTGTAAAGTGGAGCAAAGCAGAGTAGGGTTGAAAAGAGGTTTATTTTAATTCAAATATTTTTCAAAAGGCTGCTTTTATTAAGTTAAGTATTTCATAGTAGTCACTGAACTCGACTTCCTTAAATTCATAAAACAGGTGTGTCAACATTTCGTTGACTAAATCCCACAATTCTATAAGCACTACAGGGCAACCCTGTACATTTAGATGCATTTTTTTCTGATTTGATGAATTCTGCTATGGCATTTTAATCAGTGTTTTTTGTTTCATTATAATCTTTCACTTTGATGCACATATGTAGTTTATATCTACTGTATTTATGCACAATTAAATATTATGTAATTAGTCTATTAAGAGGACTTTCTCACTTTCATAACACCTTTAATAGTTCACATTAGTTCATGGATTTAAACACTACATCATATTTCCTTTCAGACCTAGTGTATAAGTCATAATATATTTGTATGTTATAACCATGAATTGTCTGAATTCATACTGCACTGAGGTGTTTGTCACTTTAAAAGGTGGGGATATGGTAACCTTTACATGTATGATTGCAGCAGGGATTTTTTTTTTTGTCTATGATTAAGCACCTGGGGGCGTATAACGCGTAAGATGTGGAACTGTACACTATGCCATGTTTTAATTTGATAAATAAAGAGCATGATTTTAACATAGAAGTACCAGATTTTTCAATTCAATCTTGATTCAACTCAGTGGGGAGGACACTGGTTTTCTTTCTGGAGCACCTGGGTTTGCAGCGCTGAACACTACAAGGGAGGTGAGCATTTATGACTTAATTCTACTATATTGAGTTGGTGGTAGCCATTCTCCTGTTTTGAATGCATGCAGTTGGAAACTACAAAATGGTAGGTGAATTTCTGACTTGGCCCATTAAGAATCACTGAAAAAACACTGGTAGAATGTGAAGACCATCTGTCTTACACAATTCTATAAGAGCTGCACGTAAGAGCATGGAGCAAGGGGTAACTTTACCGTTAAATACAACCGAACTAACCTATCTTAATTGATTTAAAGTACAAAATGATTTTTGCAAACATACACTGAGAATAAGTTAAATTGTTAGGTGGTTGAACTTCTAACTGTAAGACTAGTAACATACAATAGAGTTGTTTGCATTACTGAGAATGTTAAAGTCACTGATCACATGCAACCAAAATTACTTTGGGTTTAGAGGCTAATGCTAAACATACTAAAGTACATTATAGTTAACTTCTAGGAACTCATCTGTTGTTGTTATTGTTTTCCCATTAGAAGAAAAACCCAGTTATCTGTATTGCACGTGGTTTGTTTCATATAAAACAATTACAGCTATATTTAACAACTGCAAATCAGTCGGCTATAAATTAGTCCATATGGTCATAGCCTAAAATCAGGCCCACACTAGCAACTGGAATGTTGTTGTAATCTGCCCTTGAATGTGCTCAGAAACATTTGTGTAAGAAACACTATAAACACACTGCTTCAGCCAGGAAGTCACCAGTGTTTGCCACCGTTCCCGATTCAAATTAATCTGGCTTTTGCAGATCAGTTAAAGCACAGGGGTCCAATTTGGTATGGCAGCCCTGGTTAAAGCTGTAGCTACTTACCACTGCAGCAGATACCAGCAGATCTCCAGTTAATGTTTAAAACATACATTCCTCTCAGTCTCCCCAATTTATAAACAACATACATCAATTCTGTCACACAATTCTGACCATACTCATCTGTTTGGTTATTTAAGATAAAATATAAAAAAGAAAAATGCTGTGCAAAATTAAAAATCAATTCACAACACTTGTTTGTGTTATGGATTACTACATGAGGTTAAAAGCATTTTTTTCATCGTTCATTGGGGTTAAGTGGAACACAATGTAAAACTTTAATGTCATTTTTTTAGTATAAATGTATCATCAGTTGTATTTGTTTATAAAGAAAAAAATCTTGTATTTCTAAAGAAGAATGAAAGCATTCCAATTGCTAAAACTGTGGGAGCTAGAAGTTCCAGTCTGTGTTAGACAAGTAAAATAATATGCCCACAGCCCTAAAGATTAGAACGCTTGAGCTCTCCTTTAATGCAATCTGCTGTCAATGATGTATAATGACTTCCAAGGTAAAATGCAGGTTTTTTGAGACAAACTGAAATGTAATGAAGAATACATTATCTGTCATTGAACTGTTACAATAAAGGCTCCTGAAATGGATATTATGTGCATGCCTAATAACAATAATTTAGGCTGCTGACTATGATGGGAGTTGCAGTTCCACTACAGTTGCAGTTACATAGGATGTAGCTGTGACACATTCAAAGTACTGTTCTGCATATAACATTTTTTAGCAAGTTGAAATTTTTATCACAGGATCCTGATTAGTCTTCTTGTAGAGAACTTCCATGGCTTGTTGATGGAGTCAGGCTGCATAATGGAAAGGATTCCGTAACAGACCGTCTGCATATTGGACAATGCTGGAAGTAACTTAAGCACCCATCACATAAGCAAACGTGCCTACAGGGTAGAAGTACCCAGTTCACTGTGCCATTTTGACACACAACACAGTCTTTACTACTTTCTTCCTGTACTTCATCCTCTGATAGTCCAATCTTCTCCAGCATTTCCTTATTTATAGTACTGTGCTGAGATACTGACTCACTTGCTAGGTTGTTATTTGCAGACATGAAAAGTTGCTTGAAGGAAAAGACAAACATTTTAGATTTAATTTCTGACGCAGAAGACATATTTACACATCACATATACAAAACCTAATACTAAAGCATATATCAAAATGCATTAGCAAGACACAAAGTTGTTTTTTTTTTTGAATGATTAAATTATTCACAAATCTGTAGGCTTTTCAAACATTGCAGATAATTAGGCTCCAATTTATGATACAGTAGATATCAGAAAAACTGCACACTACTGAAAATGGGTGATGATACATTTCCATGAGAAGCAATCGTTTAAACCATGGTTAATATTTATGAATTTGCTTGTTTTATTATTCATTTTTTGATTTTGCTTTGCATGTACAAATTGCAGCACATAAACTTCACCTGTACATGTCACAATATGCAACAACAAAGGGATATTAATACATATTCCCTTACTTAAAGGGGAACTATAGTCAAAATACATGTTTACATATATAGTACTATACCTTAGTGAGAAGCATTTCTCCCCAGTAGTTATTTCATTTTTAAAGGGGCACTATAGTGCTGATATAACTGCACACACACACATATAAAACTTCTTTATACTATGCCAATTGCTGGGGGAGGGTACCTTTACATGGAAAACTGGCTAGTACAAGTCACACACACATTTCCTGGTGCAGGAGTTTATCAGTGCTGCCCACTCAATCATTCTGATTCACATGAAACAACTACTGAGGAGAAACGCTTTTCACCAAGGTAGAGAACTGCATATGTAAAGATGTAATCTGACTATAGTTCCCCTTTAATATAATAAGATTAACAGCCCATTCAAATGCTCAGTTCTATGTAAGAAAACTCAATTTCAAAAATACAACAAAGGACAATCCTAGTTAGACAGTCCTGAAGTACAGCGCCTCAAACAATAGAAACAGTTTTTACAGTCAGTAAAAGAACCTTTTTAGTGAGTCCAGCCAAGCAGACCACTGGGATAATATGCCTTTTTATCCCTTTAGTAGAAAAAAAATAGTGTATTACTATAGGGGGGTACTGCCGCACGTTTACAGCGTTACAGAGTACCGACATTCACCCTGAGGGTCCCCTTAGCACTCATATATTTCCAATTGTGTGTCATAAGCACGTACTAAGGAGTCTGTGTGTCATCAATTGCACTACCCTTTATACTCCTACCTCACCTAAGTGTCACTTCACATTGTGTCACCAACGATATCACACGAGGGATTACTCCCTTGTTCTCATTATTATATTTCCCCAGTGCATCCACTTTGGTTTCCTACAAGGAAAGCGGACCTCTCAATTTCAAAAATGTTGTATGTGCTCAAGAGACTGTACAGTTCAGTAATAAAAATATATGCTATGTCCCAAAGCCTGGTTAAAAAAAAAAATGGTGTGTCCTCATAGCAGTTAGAAATACAAGGGCATTTTCTTGTTTTTTGTATGCACTGATTCCAGTATATTAGTGCTACAGTAGTATAGTACTAGCTACACTCAATTACTATCCAGATTTAAAGAAGCATCTCATTGTAACCAACTCCTTTGTGGGGATTTTAACTCCTGAATTACAGTGGGTACGGAGAGTATTCAGACCCCTTTAAATTTTTCACTCTTTGTTTCCTTGCAGTCATTTGGTAAGATCAAAAAAGTTCATTTTTTTGCTCATTAATGTACACTCTGCATCCCATCTTGAAAGAAAAAAAACAACAGAAATGTAGATATTTTTGGAGATTTATTAGACAAGAAAAACTGAAATATCACATGGTCATAAGCATTCAGACCTTTTGCTGTGACACTCATATTTAATTCACATGTTGTCCATTTCCTTCTGATCCTCCTTGAGATAGTTCTACTCCTTCTTTGGAGTCCAGCTGTGTTTAATTAAACTGATTGGACTTGATTAGGAAAGGCACACACCTGTCTATGTAAGACCTCACAGCTCAGAGACAGAATTGTGGAAAGGCACAGATCTGGCCAAAGTTACAAAAGAATTTCTGCAGCACTCAAGGTTCCTAAGAGCACAGTTAGTTCATTAGAACTGGACTATGTCAACAAGCGGACGACGACTATTGCTGTCAGATGCATTATCTGACAGCGATAGTCATCGTCCGCTTGTTGGACAAGTCTATTAGCCACTTAGTCAATAGTAAGAAGTGAATTTGCAACTATTTTGGAGATGGAACTTGAATTGTAGTGAGATGAATTCACCCTTTAGTCAATAAGGCCCATGATCTTTTGTAAAACTTCCATTTATGACTGATTTCTCAATTGAACAATGGAAAACTACCATTGTTTCACTTTCCTATGGCATCCGAATGTGTTTCTCATTGAGAATATTCAGTAAATAAATAAATAAGACAGCTATTCAAAGATTTACATTAATAGTTTAAGGTTAAGTTTTCTTATTATTCTCACCTTAAGTGATGGCTCTTCTCTTTACTGCTCCCTGAATATCCACACACAGGAAAATAAAACATTCCCATCATATCTAAAGTCCTCGAAATAATCAACATTAAGGGGGGAATTCAGCAAGCAGCGAAGTAGCTACGATGCGTTCGGCTGACTTCGCAAATGGTAGTATGCGCATGCTGATGTCCAGTGCGCGGACATCAGCATGCGCATTAAAGGGATTCCCGTCTTGGCGAGACCAAAAGAGTTGCCTCGCCGAGAAGGGAATCCCTTTAATGGGCATGCTGATGTCCATGCGCAGGACATCAGCATGCGCATACTACCATTTGCGAAGTCAGCCGAACGCATCGTAGCTCACTTCGCTGCTTGCTGAATTACCCCCTAATTCTCCCTATGGGGTGTTAACCTTTGCTACGCCACAAAAATTCTATATCACATGGTTGAACAACAAAAACAACACTCTCCTTTAAGATATATAAATACAATGCATCCCTACCACTATTATTACATGTACAGTATTTAAACCCATTGTTATTTGATCTTGTTTTTTTTGTTATAACATTATGAAAACTTGTTTTAACACTGCTGAAGTAGTACTATACAAACACCTTATATTTCCAACTACATCAATATTACTACTCTGTGTTCTTAGTAAAATTCATTGTTTCTCCTTAAGAAAATTTACCCAACCTCAAACTTGTTTCTATAGTAAGTATATGTGAGTTAATAGCAGCAGAATACCTCTAAAGTAGTTGTTTTGCTTCAGTAGTAACACCATCTTTTTTTCATGCTTGTTCAATTATGTTTACTTGATAAAGAGCTTTTCGGCTCGAAACATGTAGTCTATTTTCTATATTGTTGATAGCATCACCATCTTAAGAATCCTGCATTTAACATGTACAAACCCCAAAATCAGAAAAGTTGGCACGTTGTGTAAATCGTAAATAAA
>WMED01026455.1:0-10810 GCA_019650415.1 Pipa parva
TGCTACATTCTACTTGTCTCTGCTTATATCTATGGCTAACACGGTGCTACACTCTACTGCCTTTTCTATGTAAATAAGCACTTATGGTATGTACTGTAAATCTTAATAAGCATTTATTGCATGTTAATGTAAATATGTGTTGATTGTATGTAAATGTGCATTTATTGTACGTAGGGTCCAGGTGTTACAGGCACCCTCCTTCTCCCCATAGCTCTGCCCCCTCCCCTGTCTCCACAGACCAAATAAAGAACACTTACCAGGTAACTATTGTTGGGGGCACCTGGCACAGATACTTCAGACTGCATCGGAGTCCCAGCAGTCCTGTCAGAGAGGCAGAGCGGCACAGTAAAATATAATCTATTATTAGCATGAGGAGGACCAAAATGAGGAAATGCTATTATCTTCATCAATACCCATGCACTCTACAGTAGTATTAAGATGCATAGGGACTATCTGACACAGGGGAATAAATAATTATTTAGTCAACACTTTACTGAAAGCTTAATAAACAGCGTTAAAATCTTGACGCTATGTTCAGAGCTTAAATAAATGTCACTAAAGAGGATGAGATGGCTTGAATTTGTAAACTTGCAAATAACGCTGTAGCATTAAATGTTTTTGTGTAGCTATGACAAATTCCAAATTTTTCTAATATTTCCATTTGACAACTATAATATTACAACAATATCAATCACAAGACGTGAAAGTATTAAACTTTGTCATGTATTGTCATTTTTAAAACAGTTACATAAGACTCATTCCAGGAAAAAAGAATGTTTGTTTACCTTGTTCAGTATATGTTCATCTTCTGAATATATGTTGGTTAGAAAATAAGTAGGGTTGTTGACTAAAGTGAGAATTCAATTGTCGAGTTCTCAAACAGCGGATTCTCATAGCAAATCCACAATAATTTTCCCATTGTAAAGTTGCGACTGACATTATTTACATAGTAAAGTTTTGACTGTGACAATATTCTCATTATAAAGATGCGACTTGCGACAGTAGCAGTCTATTTTGCGACTGTCTTTAGCTGGCAAATTCACACCTATACACAACAATTTGGACTTTAGCTAATAACCCCAGGGATCTTCTCTTTCAGCATGGAAATATATCTCAACCTATAATAGTCCCTGCCATAAACTCCCATAAGCAATCTGGAGATGTATTGGTGGGCAAGACAGTGGGTTAGTCTTGATGGCTTCCTGTTGTTGAAGTGATAATTGTTGCCTTTAAACACAGAATATTATACTATTATACAGTTATAAAAAGGTGCAGGACCTTTGGAACACAGACTTTGCACACATACCATCTTTGACCTAAACTGTTATTTTAAATACCATGTTGACCATGTCTACAAACTGGTCACATAATATTACCATAATAATAATGAGCTGTTGGAGGCAAAATAATAGTGCAAGACATAGCTGAAATATTTCAGGTTAAAAGTTCCAAAATCATTCGAACCAATGAGCTAGAAATGTGGCAACACATTTTTTTTTTTATTTAGAGTAAGATGTGTTAACATCCAGCATGACAAAATTTGTACAAAGTTCACAATTTAAAAATGAAGTATCACAGCAACTTGTGATTCCACACATTTATCGCAAAATTAAAATGTCGTCAACGAATCCATGCTGTGTTGTACAAAAATAAATCAAACTTCAGTTCCACAGAGAGCACGATAAATAGTTTATACAAAAATTCTGTCTTAATAAATGATTACTTAAATGAAATTATAAATGAATATGAACAATAAGTTAGAGAATAAATAAACTTTTCATGACTCACGATAATTCCATATGAAAGGTCAGCATTCTAATATGTGACGCTTTTTTTTTTTGTGAACCCTATATAATAGTCACAGATAAGTTTTGATACAATATTATGTACCACTGTTAGATGAGCAGCAGGTTTGTGCTTAAAATCCCTTTTCCATTGTACATAGGTGATAACGATAATATTCCAAACTGATACTATTACTCTACTGAAAGCATTACTATATTGGCAAAGAAGCTGCAAACACAATGCAGTGAAAAAGGGCAAATGCCATTATTAACAATGATAACCCCAAAAGAATCTCAGGGCAATGTACAACATGTATATGGCAAAAAGGTGGGCATCAAGCACCTTATGTCGGCTTTTTTTTCTTTTTTTTGAAAAGGTGGTTCTGAGCGTGGCAGCTACACCTAATAGCACAACAGAAAGATGTTTCTTTTTACAGATAAGTTACTGCAAAGCCCAAGGTAATTACATAATCTTTTCCCAGCTAGTTATTAAAGTCCTCTTGGAAAACTGTAAGCTTTTTGTACAGTGAATAGTATAAAGTGCCGCTGGGATATACATATATTTATACATATATATATTCCGAGGTTGAGTATTGTATTAGAATATTTGTTGTGAGATCCCTGTAACCTCCCTTTAAGTGATATTATTGAAATAGCCATCATGGCTTATATTTTTTATTTTATTTTTTTTAGTAGAATTTGTTCAGAGTTAGTGTCACAAGGCTATTGACACAAAAAATTGCACACCTCCGTATATTGTGTATATATAGGATAAGGTAAGTGCAAAAAAAAGTCAACTGGCACAATGTGGGGACAGTCACCCTGTAAGTCCTATTCTGCTAAAAATATTTATTTTTTTTATTTTACATTTTAGTTTTTGTTTTTTTTTTAAAAACCATCCCTTTTTTTTTTTTGATCATAGCAAAATTCTAAAGTACATTGTACTTTTCTGCATAACATCAAGACATGGAAGGAAAAAAGATATGCAATTTTTTTTTTTTTTAAAGTAATTGACATCCTTAAAACACAATACATCATCGACGTGACTTTAAAAGTGGTCATATGCATACATATAGTGCAGTCATTTGGAAGTAAATAAACAATGCTTTAAAAAATCTGCATTTAATATGACAACAATGAAATCAGTTAAGTGCTATCTGATGTTTGGCAACGTACAACTGAAAACAACAGGGCAACAACCCCCGTAGCATTTTAAATCAGGAATAAAATGTGTATTCGGGCCAATAAATAGGCGAGAGCTTAAAGTGAAAGTCTTTGACATTTTTCTTGAGAAATATACCGTGATATTTTCTTTTCATTTTCAGGGATCAGTATCAGCTATTATTTTTGCATTGATTGTAAACCCCCAAAATGATTAAAAAAAAAAAAAAACAATGGAAAAGCAACCTAAAAATATATTAAAAATAGTGTCTTTAATCCTCAAGCAAAAGAAAAATGAAAATATCCAGTACAAGGATAATTTTACCAATAGGCATTACCGAAGGAAATAAATTGAATCTGGAGTAAAAGGGTGATTAGTGGCTATTTCTCCATAGTTTATTTAAAAAAAAAATCAGTAGGACTCCTTTCATTGCCTGCTTGTCTTCTTATGCAGTTCCCAAACATAATGGAAGGATCCATTTTCAGGTCATGTAATGCTCAGTTATGAATGAAAGTGCTTTGAAGCTGCTTCGATTCTCCACGCAAGTTTTTCAGAGCTTGGTGTTATTTGTCAGCAATGGAACATTTGTTTGTGTATATATATTTTACAACTATCCAGCGTCCTTTCCATGGAGTTAAAAAAAACTCATTTACTTTGCCCTCCCCGGACCACGCTTCCGACCCGCTGAAACAATATGTCTCAGTTTATATTTTTAAGCATTGTTAAAAAATAAAGCATTTCACATCAAATTTTTTTTTCCGTGTTGTGAAAACAACATCCGCAACCAAATGTATTATCTCAAAAACCTCATTAAATTCCTGCGCTCTGAGGCCCGAAGTGAAAGTTTTCTAGAAAGTAACAGCAGGATCAGCATTATCGTTCAAAGCTTGTGTTTTTCTTTCCCCCCCGATTCAAAGTACTAAAACATTGATTCACCAAAAGCATAAAAATGTCATCACTCTGATTCTCTTCATGAGCTTACCTTATATTTACCTCAAAAAAGTATGTGCATACTATAGCAGCTATAAACATTAGATGGCGTTATCACACAATGTCAGCTCTTATGAAAACGTACAAAATGTGTATGTATTCCAAAAAAACTATTCAGCATTTACTATTTTTTGAAAGCAAGACAAAATCATCATGAAGTCTTGTAAGCATAACACTGTTTTAAAATGAAATAGATATATAACACTTTCAGGTAAATTACAGCAGCAGAAACTAAGAGGCATCCATTATAACTTATTCTCTCTCTTTTTTTTCTTTCTTTCCCAAGCAAAAACCTCCACCCAATCAGCAGCTGCTCAGACTTGAATCCCTCGTACAGCTTGTTTGATGTTTTCTAGAAGTGCTTTATTTTCGGGGCTCTGATAACGATCTTGGTTCGTGTACATGTCCGTCAACGTGGTCACATAAGCATCAAAATTCTGTTCATTGATTGGCTCCTACGAAAAGTCAAAAGCAAGTGATGCCATTTAATGACTGTTTTAATCATGGCGTCATATATACTTAGAAGAAAAAAAGAGAAAAAACTTGTGATTGGGAGAATGGATTTTTTTTTTACTGCTTAGTGAAGTTATTTGAAATCCTGTGTGTCTTGTTTGGTGAAAGAGATTTAAATGCCTGCTAAGAGTGTAAACAGTGATTGGTCTGGCAAAATATGAGAAGAATATATGAGAATGCCATCTGGGACTATGTCCTTAAATCAGGCTAATACTTAATAAAATCTAACTATTTATTGAGTAAAAGTTGGTGTATTGAATGGGTAGGTATAGGACCTCTGATATAATTATAAGTAGATATAGTTAGATTCGAACTGTTTAGGGCAGACAAACTCCAACATGCAGGAAGAAGGATAAACCTTTCAACTCTTAGGAGTGTCGTCTTGGGGCCTAAGTGTACAGAGAAGCCAGAGTATTGCCAGGGGATATCACCCTTATGCTCTGTACATTATATAAACAGAGTTAATGTCTAAGGTACAGTTCTACAGTCAAGAGATATTATGTTTTTAAAGACCCCTTTTGTGCCCTTACTGAGTAAAGAGATACGCACACACACCTGTACAGAATCACAACTGCTCTCCCATATAGCGGAGGCCTGCCCATGATATGAGAGTCCTTGTAGGCCATGCTCTGTGGTGAGGCTAGTCTGGGGCAGTGAGGCCTGGGAGATGAAAGTGATACCCCTGTTTAGCGAGACAGTTACAAAAAGGGCTACACTTGATAAAGAAGCGTAACTTTTTTTGTAATTTTTTTTTTTTTTTGTTAAAACTGCTGGAAATATTAAGTTAGAAGAAGAAGTACTCAGTACATGTATTTAAGACAGTCTGTGAGATGAGAAACCAAAATAATAATAATGGCATATGCCAGAAAGTTCCTATCCTATAAAAGAGGAGTGTATGAAACTGTAGGCAGTAAAAAAAAAAAAAAGAAGGGAGTATTAAAAAAAATGAAGGAAAACTGAGAGAAAAGAATGTGAAATAATAAATAAGCCTACATAAAAGTCCTATATTTAGTTCACTCTGGAAAAAGCCTCTAAGAACTCCCCAGGCATTTCCTGACAACCTACTCCATGCTTAATGTAATGCACACATAACAGTACAGAATTTTTCATCCAGCTAAAAATTTTAGAGTAAGTTGAGAGGAAATGCCAGAAGCAGTAGCTGATGAACATTTTTAAAAAAAAAGTGTAATAGAAGGTTCTAGTTTCTTGACTCTATTTGGCAACAGAATGTAAAATTAAATTGTAGGAAATTACTTACCATATGGGGAAGCTGAATATTAGCTAGACTATGAATTAAAGACTGGCTTAGATTAGCCAGCTCATGAAGAAGAGACTCGTTTTGCTGCTCAATAACTTTATTTTCTTCTTCAATTGTCTTCAGGTTGCTTTCCATTGTGGTGATCTAGAAGTTTCAAATGTGCACAAAATAAGGATTTAAGAGGAGTTATGATGTCATATGATCTGAACTACCAACTAGACATTAAAATATGAATGTGAAATGTCTAGACTAACTAATAGGTCAGTTGGGGTAAATCTGCTATATGGGAAAGGGGGATTCTAAATATTTTTCATGTCTCTAATAATAGTTCACAAATCAAGAATTAATAATTAGACAGTGCATGGATCTAGAACTAGTTCTGAGATATCCCTGAGGCATAACATTTACTTCTTGGTAGTATCTGATAGCCTTCATTTTATATATTTATATATTTTTCATAATAGTTGTACATATAAACAATTTTTCTTTATTCTAATGGAAAGTTAGTGGAGATAGTGGGATAAGGGTAGTATTTGTTTTTTTACCACAACAGAACTGGTTGCAATATACTTTATTCACTGCCTAAATGAAGTTGTTGCCTGTAGATAGTGAGGATACATATTACATTTCCCAATGTTCATTCCTATGTATATTTTTTTTACTATAATAGTGTTTAAATGAACAGTTTGTCCAAAATCAGGTTAAACTACCATTATAGTTTAAATCATCTGCTTATTCAGAGCAGAATATGTCTTGACTTTTGTTAACCAAAACCTAATTTGTCCAACTTGTAATTTTACTGACTCCATTCATTATGAAACTAGTACATAATTGTTTGCGATATGCGTTTCTCAAAAAAGAAAACAAAGTAAAAAAATTGTCTTTCTAGGAGTATCAGGATTGTATATTATTATGTAGTGCACCAATAATAATTTGTTTCTTGAAATATGTAGAAAAAAAAATGTAATTTGGGGAATCAGTTCAATAGGGAGGATATAATAGTTAAAGTAAGTGGAAATTGTCATTGTGTATTTTATAGCACGTGTAATGTCAGTCAGCATGGTAATACAGCACACGCTATTGTAATGTGAATTTCTAAGAAAAAAGAAATTCTTATTATGATCCGTGCTCCTAAAGATATTGAACAGTGCTGATCAAATTAAAATGTAATATTTATATCAATTATTTTTAATGATAGTACAGTGGAAGTGAACTCGTTAATGTCTAAAAAAAATAATAAATGGCCTACTTTTGAACAACTTTTATTCTTCAAAGGCTGAATTTCGTGTAAGTTACATGGAAAAATCATACAACCTCCCCTCCTGTGTAACTTACATGAAATTGGTATTCATCAACACAGGGTTCTTGGCAAGCAACAGGACGCTCGTCCAGTACCTAGTGGGAGGGAGCAGAAGCTGAAAAGGGGGCAGAGAATGAGGCAAAAGAGGTGGAACTGATTTATATGAGCAGACAATGAATGTGCATGAATTTGTAACAAAGAAACACTTTCTGAGAAGCTGGAAGTACCAGTTAGAATAGCCTTATGGCTGGTCTAACTCCTATACCAGGAAAATCACTCCAGCTCTGCCAAATAATGGTGACTCAACATTATCCAAATACACCATGTGTCATGTAATATTTGTAGAATATGAATATCTGTGTATGAATTCCACCTCTTTTTAGGTAAAATCAGAATTACTAGATACTAAAAACAAAAACAAAAAAAGATTAAATGTAAAAACATCATTCTGCATTTGACTTTTTAAAGAATGAAGAGGTCTCACGACATTTTCCCAAGACAAACTGTCATCCATATTTTTTTTCATTTTACTCTTCGAGTAAATGTTTGTTGAATAACATATTAATACATATATTTAAGGTGTTACAGAGTCAATTTTGTCTTCTTTCATTTAAAAAGTGCCACAAAATTAATTGTAACACCAAACTATTTATAAAGTATTTGCTGGCTATACTGTAGTTCTCATCCTCACCCTTAGCCTCCATGGTTTTATTTTTGTTTATTGTGTTCCTAGACTGCTAACATATAATTCTGATGTCTTGGTTGATGAATACCATGCAGCCAACATGAATATGTGGCCACAAAATACGGTATTTACAAAAGTATGGATGCGCCCACATGCGTCACATAAGGATGTAACTTGGACATGTCATGCACATGCACCACACAAAGCATCATTATTGCTTACTTTTGATGACAATGATTTTTAGATCATTTTGTGCATCAGTTAACACGTTCTAATCTTGCAGATATGTCGCTTCTTATTTGGTCATTTTGTTAGGACACCAATGGTTTTGTTTTTTGTTTTCTATAACAATAACAAACGTGTGTAAAAAATGTCGACATCAATAGAATTTTATTGATCTCTTTTCTCCCCTTCTCTTATTCATAGTGAACGTGTACCTTGTACACACCTGTACAAATCTGAGCTGAACATTCTGCTGTTTTTGAAAATATTCCTGGTCACTTATGAGCAGAACCTTTGAGCTAAAGCACTAAGGGCAGTGGTGACCCTTCTGTGTCGGTGACACTGCTCTGCTAATATGTAGCTGTTGATAAAGAATGCAGGAAAATATTATTTTACAATCATGAATGTTATTGTTTCATATTTTTAAGAACCATTACTTTTTTTTTTTTTTTTTGCTTGTCACAAACCCTTGACCAAATAAGAAATTCACCTTCAAATAATGAATTGAGCATGCATGAAGTATGGGTGAGTATGAGAATAAAAGTTTTTCTGAATATTTTTAGCCTTTTTTAGATAAATAAGTTAGTGGCAATTTCAGAGAGAAAGCTTGCAGGTATGTTAGTTTTATATTGTCTTTACACAACTCAAAGTACATCAATGCTGTTAAATTGCAATAAAATAAAAAAAAATAAAAAAATTAATACAAAACGGTTACCTGAGTTCTGAGCTTAATCATGTCGGATTCCATCTGCGAATTAGATTCATTTAACTCCTTTATTTCATCATCCAGTTGTTTTATTTCCTCATCATTTTCAATACCTTAATGCAGAAATAAATAGGTAATATTATAGGACGGGGTAAGTGCTGAGAGAGAAAATGTTAGTGAAGTTACAGTAATTAGAAAATGACTGTTCAGCTGAATTCTGGATTTTAGTTTTGAGAGTTTCTGTTTCGTGAAGGTAACAAGGAAATATAATTTCCTCAAAAACAAACATCTGAAAAAAAAAATGAATGCCAAGAGAGGCCAAAAAGAAGAAACAATACCTCAAACTGGAAACATTAACCCTTATTAGTTTCTAGAGTCCAAAATTAAATGTAAAATGCGTCTGTCTATTTGTGTCTGAATTCTACTGGCATTGAGGGTCAAATTTAACAAAGGCTGAGACACTATATAGGGCGAAATGTATTAAAATTGTTAAAATTATCGATATCACGATATCGAACGCGATATCGGTAAAAACCCGTTCGATATCGCGATATCGATCCTATCACTTTTAATAAATTTCGCTCACTTTTAAGTGTCATTGTGTCATTGTATCATATGTATCATTGTGTTTCCTCACATTTTTATCATTTTTTTAAATATTTGCCATTTAGCCTCTTCATTAAAATTGTTTTAATTGTTGAATTTTTTTTTTGCAACACAATTTTATTTTGATGCATGCCATAGTAGTATTTACATGTTCATTATGTCTTTCTTTTATTTGTTTCTTCTGTTAATCAATCGTGTTCATATATTTTCATTTAAATAACAAATGTGCAAAATAAATGAAAATTATTTTTGAAGTAATAATGAAGAAATTAAATCATCCTTTTTAAAAAAAAATCAAACATTTCCCATGTCCTTTTCACATATTGCCTTCCCTAGATAACTTAGACAATAACAGTGCACCTTAGAAAGGCAAAGCAAATCATCTTAATTTGCACCACATATTGGGGGGTTTATTCACTAAGGTGTGAATTCGACTGTCGAATTCTCAAACAGCGGATTCCCATAGCAAATCCATGACAATTTCCCCATTGTAAAGGTGCAACAATTTTTTAATGTTAAGATTGCGACAATTTTCCCATAATAAAGTCGCAACTGCGACAATATTCTCATTATAAAGACGCGACTGCAACAGTAGCAGCCTATTGCGACTGTCTTTATCTGGTGAATTCGCACCTATACGCAACAATTTGGACTTTAGTGAATAACATCCGTTATATTTATTTTTTTATCTCATACAGCTAAACATGATTGTGGCAAATTATGAGTATCTGACACTACACAAGCAACATACCATGACACAACATAAGGACTTTTGTATAGACAGAGAATAGTGAAGCATTATGTTAACATCCCTAAACCAGTTCTTATTTATAAGTATAGCAAAAAATATTTCTGCAAAATTATTAGTTTCCCCTAAAGTCACTTAATGGATTTTCTTCAATTTTTCAATGTTGATGGAATCAATAAAATGTGACATGGAAGAATGATTAATGATCGGTACATATTTTGGGGAATCTTAAGAAGGGTTGCAGAATGAAAAGCCAACAATTAATGTTGCTAAAGGCATGAAAAAGACATCGACTATCAGGAATCATCCAGAAATACTTCAAATTGCTCAATGTGGCTACATTGTAAGTAACTATTTCAACAGTATGGGAAACCGTACAAGCCATATGCCAAACCTCCCATGAGCACCCACTTTAAAACTGACTAAGCATGGCTGAGTTAACTGTGATTCACAGCCATTAATCTACAGATTTAGCTTTTTTTTTGTCTTAAATTACCCATGAATATTTCATTCCATTATTTTCCAAAAGCATGTTACAAGGAACAAGTTTATAGGGACCCTGACACTGAAGACACAATTGTATGTGTTCATATTACCTTTAGATGCTGACAATTGAATATGGCTGAGAAGTTTGATAAATCACTGAAGAGTACTTTTATTTTCTTACTACACTTTTTAGTGCATATTCTGACAGATACTAATTTGTGGAAAGAAAAGAAAAACTGTTTAATCGGAGAAAATACTATATAGAAAACTACCCTGTAGAGTAAATATAGTATTCAGCAATGTGCGAAGTGAGCTCCGGATCCTTCGCATCACTTCGCACATGCTGTTAT
>WMED01026456.1:0-10810 GCA_019650415.1 Pipa parva
TCTTATCAAACCTGCTAAATCTGCAGGGGGTTGAATACTACTTGTAGGCACTGTATACAAATCAATATAAAGATGAAGATTGTCTGACAGTAAATAGCATATGCTGCTTGCTGATTTAACTTCTGGGAACAAATATGTTTACAGATAAGCTGTCAGTGAGGTCAGTGCCATGCATCATTTTGGCATACCTCTTAATATTTCATAAGCCTTTGTAAATCTAAGACACGTATACAACATTTTTCAGAAGATATGATATGCACAACACAATTATTTCTGAATTAATATCAGCCTTCAGTCCTTACATAAACATGATCCAATGATTGTCTTTCTTCCAGCTGATCTATCATTTCTGCAAGCGTTCCTAGGTAGCGAATATTGATTCCATTAGAATGTAGGGCCTCCATAAGTGATTTACCATCCATGGGAACAACAACATGGTTGAGGCAGCTTTTAATCTTTCAACAAATAAAATAGTATGTTAGCAAGCAGAGATAGCCATCATTAATTTTACATACTTATCAATCAGTGTGGCTCATTAATTACAAATGACAGTTTGAGTTTGATGCCTAATAAATATTTGTGGACATAGCATTTTATTGCTAAGTACAAAGCAACACTAGGTGGTTTGGTGCTGTGGGTTTCCCACAGAGGCAAAGAGCCTACAAACCCCTAAAATAAAATATCTTTAAGAAGAAATTCTTTACTTGTACATTTCAGCTTTTAAATTCATCACTTCTTGTAAATTCTACATTTGCAGCCTGAAACCACCTTTGTCAGAAGTTTCAAGCAGTGTGCTCACATTAATAAGAAAAGTTAATTATAAAGTTTTCTGGCTAACCTTTAACCTTGAAAAAACACGTGACATCAAACTATTAACTGGAGCGTTGCTTAAGTATAAGCATCAGGTGAACCATTTCGAAAACATAAACAGAAAAATAATACAACTATATGTAGTAATTGGACAAATGAGACCTTACCCATTAAAGTCTGTCAAGAAATGCATAGAAGAAAAATCTCTGTATAGTAAACTACAGAGAAAATAAAATAGCAATTCTCATCCACTAAATTGTTTTTCCTAATCCACTACCCACTTTTTTTCCCTAATGCATGATGGTCTTGTTTGCAGTTTGTAGGACAAGTAACACCAAAAAAGGAAAAATGCCATTTTGATTGGCATGGCAGTTAGCCCTACATACTCCATCCATCAGAGAGAGATACAACACAAACCAATAAAATCAGGAATTAAACTTCAAAGATGACATTTTCTATATATGAATAATTGCCATGGGAATCCTAATAGCATGTTTCTTTCCTTTTGTGTTACTGATCTTTTAACTCATCTCTACCCGTCATTCTACAAAAAAACATGATCTCTGATTCTACTGGGAGGACTACTGGACCTCCTCTTTTTTCTGGGTTAAGACTGGCAGTTGTGGGTCAGCATGTGAAAGAAGATAGTATTTACTTTACTGGAAGTTTCTATTCAGATGGGAGAATTGAGACAAAGATTCTTGGGAAAATGTAATGGAAAATTGTGCTCCCACTTACTCGCTTATGTAAGCAGGAGAAGCAGCTTATAGCACTGGTTCAAGAGAAAACATTATTTGTATATACTAGTATGTTTATAATATATAACACATATTAATTAGAACGTCATACTGTGTATGTATGAACATGTGGGAATTACACTAATAATGGGCAAAAAATCTATCATTATTAATTAAATGATGAGCTGGGACACACTTTGTCTTCATATCTAAAATCGCCAAGGATGAAGGGGATGGCCATTGAATCTGTACTGTGTAAATAAATTCCCATGCACTTATTGGTGTTTAGATCTGACAATTGGGAAGGTCATGCGAGATAGTTAATTACCTTTACTGTATTGTTATGTTGCTGCCACATTTTTTTTAAATAAAAGAAAGGTGAATACACAAAATAATTTCCTTTCATATTGACCCCCATGCACCCAAATACATTTACAGTAGCTGTCATACAACTATACACAATTCATAATTCATGTTCCACTGTAGAAGAAATAGGCAGGTATATTCAGCCACAAAGGAAAGGAGGAGAAATGAAGGAGGAACTTACAAAATGTGGAATCTGCACAGTCAAAAGGAATAGAGCAGCTTCACTCAGCAAGCGCTTCTGTAATTCATTTGCTCCTTTCTGCGACTCTGGAAATCTTACAACTAAATATAGGATAAATCACTCTTGTAAATAATATCCAACTCTGGAAATTTCAAGTTCTGAAATGTGAATTTCATTATCTAATTTACATTTTCATATTTATCGTTATTTGCCTTCACATGAGATACTGATTTATTTGAAGTGCACCAGTTTCAATCATTGGTTCTTATAGGGATAATACATTATAATTCTAAAAAGTGACATTGTTCTACATTTTGATGGGTTTTTTTTACTGCCATACTTATATATAGTATATAGATTGTGTGGAGGCTCCCATACTGCTCCCCTTCCAGTCACAATGCCACGTCACCAATATATTTCACTTTAACAGCTCCCTCTATAAAATTGGGAGAATAACTGGGAGAATACTTTATTGCCTTTATTAAGCAATAACATTTTCCTTTTCTCTCAGATACCTTTACAATACAGTTATATGATTATTATTGGGGTTTCTTACCTATAGAGCAGATATCAGGATTAAAACGGATGTCAAAAGAATAATCCAAAACAGAACCAACTTCTCGACAAGCTTCCCGAATGACATCAATTTCCTTATTCTCATCTGGGTACAAAAGATTAATCTCATTTAAATAATGTTTCTAAGTCACCTTCATGTGAGGAATTGTAATGATTATTGCACATTTTTTTATTCTATCTAAAATAGCTGACTAGTAACAAATAACTAATGGAAAAAAAATAGTTTCTATATATTTATCAACATATTTTGACCAAGTACCAACATACAGAACAAAATAAACAGGAATTGCCTAGCAATACAGACCAGTACAAGTAGAAGTGTAAAGCCTTTTTCATTAGAGTCTATGATCTACAAAGTAATACGAATGTAATCCAGCTACCTTTTTTTTTTGGCAAAAAATGAGATGTAACCTTTACACCATATCATAGGTGATGGTGTTTTGGCACGCATAAACAGTAATTGGACAGAAGAAAGAAAAGGGGAGGTAAAATCAACAATAATCCAATTTAAATAGGTCACAAACAGTGCATGAGTGTGAACTCATATTGATTAAATTGTAATAGAAATGAAAGCTGAATCAGTGAAGTTATGGTTTATGGAAAGTGTCTACATGAAGATCTAATTATCTGGCCCCTTTTATTGCTGCATACTGCTGCTTCTCTCTTTAATGTAAATAAAAACAATAAAAGCTGTTAATGTAAGGTTTTAATTCAAATATGACATTTTTTGCTTCTATTTATACAGAAAACATGATGTATTTTTTTTTAGCTAAAAAAGATAATTCCATGTAGAATGTTTTATGTGTATTTGTGTTACAAAAACTGATTTTCGCTACTAAGCCATGGTATACTTTAGATATAAATGTAATATACAAAACTTACATTTCCCAAAACAAAAAATAAATATATAACCTTATAAACTGCAAATTCTGACATCACAGAGTGTCATTTATAACTTAAAGGAGCCGTTATCCTTCTTTTCTAGATAAAAAGTAGTATATAGGGAGGAGAGGGCCAGTGAGAGATGCTTCAGGCCCCATAACATGAAGCAGAGCAGAAGAAGAGGCAGACTTGATTTGAAAGGTGACAGTGATTTAACTCATCAGTGACTTCTCCTTTAAAACTTTGGTAGCTCCCAAGCTGCTTATCTATGAAACATAATAACAATGCTATGGAGCTACATTTGATTGTTACCATTATCATGGTCAATGCCATTTTCCTGGTATGATTCTTTATTTTGTGTCTTGTCCACTACCAGCTTCATAAACTGTGAATACCTGTTGGAAAAAGACATTAGCTGTAAATATGAAACACTAACTGATTTTTGCATCCAGGCACTCGTAGTACTGTAGCAAGTACGTGTGGTTTTATTCTACCCTTTTATATGTTTTAGTTATGCCAACAACACAGAAACAGTCCTGCTGTTAAATATAATGCTCCATATATAATTCTGTTGTGAGGAACAATCCAGTCCACAGAAGATATTTGCCACTTGAAATGATTTTTGCACTTGTTTTGAGTGGTTTAAATTTACAGACACTTTCTTGCAGACGCCCGTCTTGTCTCCCTACTTCATCTTCAGCTGATCTATGTAGAATCTCATGACACTGTCTTGATTAACCGGGTTGAAATTTTTGAAATAAAAAAATCAGAAAGAAGCAAGCAGGCAGCTCTG
Organism: Pipa parva; assembly: GCA_019650415.1. NCBI lineage: Eukaryota > Metazoa > Chordata > Amphibia > Anura > Pipidae > Pipa > Pipa parva. The sequence continues at coordinate 4,346 of WMED01026456.1, forward strand.
TGAGGTTGCACACCTGCAAGATTATGATTGGTTACTAAGAATTCTCAAGTGTTTCAGTCAATGCCCAGGCTTAAGATTCCACTGATTTGAGCTGAAGAAGAAAATAGGTTGAAAGAGCTACAGCAAGAAATTGACTGTGAATTGAAAAGGCTTTATATTAGTAAATACCATATCCTGTAAAAGCATTCATTTAACAGTGACAGAGCGACAAGAAAATAACTGGTGGTGACTAAGCCATCCCTTTAAATTATACAGAACCACATTATATCCATATCCATCTTATATAATGTATAATACACATGTCGCACTACAAAATATTTAACTTGCATTTTTCCTTTAAAATCTTGAATTTTTGCCACAGTGTATCAGTGGACAACAGTTGTGTTATGGACTGAAAACTGCAGGTTTTTAGAATTGTATTGTTAAAGAGCAACAACTCTTTTCAAATTCTGCATTGTCATTAAAGATACAGATTATCAATATAAGTACAAATGTGCCTGTAAAAAGTATACATCAAACATTCACTAGTCTCCAGAGCCCTACTTACTGAGCTTCTGAAAGTTTACTTTTATCTTGATGTCTGGTTGTGGCACCTCATGCAAGTCATCTTTCCCTAAGCCCAACAACTTAAAATCCATATGATCAGAAAAATGACAAGAGAATCCAGTTATAAATTACAAATGGAGAAGATGCAAAATTGCTCAGATAGAATGGATAATCAATTTTACAAACCTAACAGTTCTAAATCATTAGGCAAAGTTGCAGCGAGCAACAGTTAGAAAGTAAAATGAGACAGTGGCTTGGAATGGTGAGAAACAGGGGAGTCATTATAACCAGGATAATAAATACTGAATAGAAGATAGGTGTGGAGAAGTACAAGATACTTGCTCACTAACAAGGGGTATGGAATTAGAGATGGGGCTAGAAAGATAGAGGGAGAAAAATAGAAAATTCTTCGCAGCCTTAATACTTAGAAATCCTAAATACTGAGTTGTCTTTGAGAGCTTTATAGTACACATGGTTACAGGAGTATGCTGTCAGTAGAATGTTAGTCATAAACGCCAGTAAATAATATGAATAAGTTTGCATGAAAACATAGCTTAAAGATGCCCATGCAGTAATGGTCAGTAGTCAGCCCTTCATACAGTCAAAGGGCGAAACTTATTAAAATTGAAAATACCGATATCGTGAAATTGGCTGTTTTCACTGATATCGCAATATCAATATTGCCAATATCGGCAGATTTGTATTGATATTGCGATATCAGCAGTTTATTGATATTGTGGTATCGGTAATATCGCAATATTGAAATTCAATCAAAATGTTTAATCTGTTCATTCCTATTGAAAAAGCCATAATATTGCTGGAAATTCAAGGTCACGATATCGATATTGCTGATATCGATATTGCTGATATCGGCAAATTGCGTTATTGCGATATTGTCAGTACCGATGGCAGCAAAAATTGCCCAATATCGCGGTATCGGCAAAAAAAGGCCTATATCGCGATATAGTCAATATCAATATTGATATTTTTGATTTTATTATATTTCTCCATTATGGAGAAATTTAAATCACTTTTGTTGCTTTACACATTAATATATTTATGTAAGGTACATAACTTGTAAGTAAATCTAACAGAGTTGCAATTTCTTTCCTTGACATGTTGAAACTATTACAGATATAGAATGACTTTTTATGATGTAACTTTAAGAAGGATTGTGTGAATTTGAAGCTAAGATAGTAGATACAGTATGTAGAAGCACTAATACGCTATACAATAGACCAGATCTGTTTAGTACAGCCTATATCTTTCTGTTTTATTTTAATCCATGTCTATAACATTTTTTAGTTCTGTGAATGACTAAGCTTGCAGTTTTCTACATCTTTGTTGAGGCAGGTGTGGAATTGTCCAAGTCCATCTGCTGTCATAAACACACATTCACAGACATGAACAGACAACTATATGTAATTCATGCACATACAGGTATGGGATATCAAACGTCCCACCTTGGCACACAGCCAAACTACTGCCATAAATCAGCAATACTAAATTCTGTACTAGTACAGACAATGCACTGCATAGCTGAAAAGATATTTTTTACAATTCTTAGCATTATTCCTGTTTTGTATGGTTTGTATTAGTTTTCGATTTTTTTATACATTCTAAATATACTGATTGTTATCTGATATGTATCAACCTTGTTATATACAGTGAGTGTTGTACTACATATGCATTTAATCAGCATAACTTTTATCACAGATAGTTTTGGCAGCTGAACACAATAGAAATGTAACACAAGCCCCCCTATTCTGCTTACTGAAAATCAAATATAAGATGTGTGTCTTTAACAGCTTAATTAACGAAGAGAATTGGAGGTTTTTGGCATCCAAACTTGCCTCATGTATTGTTAGCAACAGTTTCTTAATGATTTGTCCAGGGTTAATATTAGAACGGGAACAATAAGCCAGGCACCAGTGCCAGATTTACATCTCAAGATACCATATTGACAGAATGCTTGGTGCATTAGGCCATACCAGCACGCTGACTAAATTATGTGCTTTCTTCTTTGTGACTTTCATGCAAAGGGAACATAAAATCACTACATGACAAATAAAGATCTAATGTGCTCTTTTAGATTAGGTTATCTCAAATAATGGTGATTCAAGGAAAAAATTTGGGAAATAGTGACCATATCATTTTGTTATATCAGATCTCAAAGTTGAGCGTACAAGGAGGGGAACAAGTAGGATATTACATTTCAGGAAGAATAATGTCAGTATACTTTGATCAGTGGTTTGACTCATACTGTGAGGATATCAATATGAAAGCCCAAGGATATTAGATTGCAAACTGGTATAATGTTTTTCTATGATCACAAATGCAGATATTTTTGCTATATTTTTGTACTGTAGCAGCATGAAATAATGGCCAGTAAGGTAAATACTGCTATTTTTATAAATAAAGAGCTTTCAAGGTAGTCTGGGTTGTAGGTAGTGATAACTTAGCTCCGACTAATAGCAAATATGATTAGAACTGTCCACTGCCGTACATCAAAGTAATGAAACAGAAAAACATCACAGATTAACCAGGATTTTCTAAAAGACGTGATTGATAACTAGTTTCATAGATGAAAACTAAAGCTGCAGGATTTAAACACTAAATTACTTGATTAAATTATCAGTTTTTGAGTTCAGAATTGCATTTGCGTGGTATACGGAATTAGATGCATCTAGACAAACACATTTTGTTGATATCAACTTACTTGTGTTGAACAAAACAATCTATAAGTTCTGGACGTAAGATGCATAACTTGTGACGGTAAGATTTTGGGAAGCTATGGTTGCAAGTTTCTATCAAAATCTCATCTTCCTTCAGTGGAAAAAAGTTCAAGTCAGGAGGGAAAGTACGTAGAAGATCAAGAATATAATGGCGTCCGTCATTTCCGACAATTCCTTTACATTCCACAGAGGAACAAAGCGTAACTTCCTCATCCTTCTCATTTAGTACAACATGCCTTAAAATTCTTAATGGTTTACAAGATTTCTGGAGCAAAGTCAGATATTTTACACTAGATGAAACAGTTTTGCCAAAGTCAATTGAACCATATACTACACTTTGGTCTTCTTTACGGTCCAAAATTCCTGGTATTATTGATTGAGCAGTGACCCTGTATCCTCTGTAATCAAGAACCACGGTTCCTAAGACATATAGTTCTTCAATATCTAGATCACTGTAGGCCTGTACACCTTTTAAATCATGGTTGGCGGCAATATGTGCTGCATGATCTCCACCAAGCTCCTTGTAGTGGTCCCTCACATCAAAGCCAAAGCTGAAGAATATATTATTCCAGATGAACATCTGCATTTTGGTCTCCTCCCCAGGATTTATTGCCATGACATTTCCATCTATTACTGCCATTGCCCCTCTGGTGGATGCGCCAACAAAATCAGAGTTGATCTAAGAAAGATCAGAAATTAATAATGGTGAAATAATTTGAAAAATTGCAGTTACATAGTTAAAACATGTAGACATGTTAACATATCATTGACAGTCTAGCTACTAAGTACTTTGATGATTAAATAACACTACAGTCTAAAATTACACATTTTCATTTAAGTTTTCTAATGATAACGTTAACAAGTCCTTCAGCTGACACACCTTCCTATCACTGTGGCAACTAAAAAAACACACACTGTTAGTGTATTTTTTTGATATCTTACTAATGGTTTGGCGTAACAGAAGCATGATAAATGAAGACTAAATTTATTTGAATAATGCATTGGCTTAAACCACTGTTGGAATTTGTTAAAACTGTCTATATACAGTATATATATATATATATATTCTACACATCCGTACTCTCTAATTTGTCTATGGACCTGATATATTCTATCTGAGCCACATCTGGGTTCCTTTTCTTTAACTCTCTTTATTTTGAGTATTCTGAATGTTAATTACAGCCAATAATGATGCTACCAATCTCTCCATTTATTTGTAATATTTTCTTTATACATGTCCATGTGATCTTTAAAAACAGCATACTTTTTACCTTAAAGGTGGCTCTTTGTCTTAGTTGTTGATCTGTGGCTAGGGCTCGTGGAAGCTCCCTTGTAGTTTGTAATTCTTCATTCCAATCCCTGGTCTTTATTGAAAAAGGTAACATAAAATGGAAATTAGTTATTAGTGGACTGCAATATACAGCTTAAAGGACCAGTAAAAAAATAAAAATTAAAACTTCCAATGGGATTGTCATGCTAGTAGTTTAAACACAGCAAAAATATTATCTTTGAAGTTCAGTTGATAATCTTAATATTATTTTATCTGCTTGTTTAATCTTCAGCCATGTTCATACTTTTTAGAAACAATTTTGAATTTCTGGAAGCACAGACTGAATGTATATTATGATAACGAACTTTAAAAGTAACTATAACTATAAATTCTTTTAAAGTGCACCTGTCACCTCAAAACTAATACTAAACTAGGTTCTACTAATGAAATAAACATTTTTGTAAATATATATGTATTTAAAAAAAAGTACCTTTATACAGCATTTTTCTCTGTCATCTTCCCTATCAGCCTGCCTTTTCTTTCCCGACTCAGGTTGGGTAGAGCTAAAAGGATGATTGACATTATAGCTCCTCCAATCAGATCCCTTAAATCATGATCTATCAGGGATCTGATTGGAGGAGCTATAATGTCAACCATTTAGCACCAACCCAACCTGGGAAAGAAAAGTCAGGCTGACAGAGAGAAATGCTGTATAAAGGTATATTTTTAAAATATACATATATATTTACAAAAATGTTTATTTCATTAGTAAAACCTAATTTAGTATTAGAGTTTAAAGATGATAGGTGCACTTTAAGGTTACCAACAGAAGGTTTATGATTTTACATGTGTGAAAAAACAGTTTTGGAACAGATACTGATAGATTATTAACCCTTTAAATGCCACCCAATGTAGATTTCTAGTTTCTTTGTGCTGGCACTTATGGGGCTGTAGCGCTTCACTGGCCGGCACAACAGCCAGTGAAATGCTAGATCCTGCTAGCAGAGGGTCTGGACATGTGCCCTAAGGAACATGACATTGACTCATGTGACCTGATCATTTGGTCTTCAGTATCACTTGTATGCAGATGATACCCAAATTTACTTATCACTCCTGTGTTATCACCTGATATTCAGACTCAAGCTTCTAGCTGTCTCCTGGCAATCTCCTCTTGGATGGCCAAGCACCAGTTCATATTAAATCTCACTAAAATGGAATTGATTTTTTCACCCAAACCTGGACCTGTTCCTACCTTTCTATTCTAGTTTCCACTCTTCAACCCTGTAACATCTGTATGTTGTCTTGGGGTGACCTTTGACTCTATTATTTTCTTCTCTAAACACATCTCCATCACTGCTAAAACCTATTAATTTTTCCTTTGCAACATTACCAAGATCTGCCCCTTTATCTCTCACTCCACTGCTAACACCCTTATGGCATGCTCTTGTCCTATCCCACTTAGAATACTGCAATGTTCTTCTATCCAGTCTATTTTAAATTCTGCTGCTAGAATTCTCTCACTCTCTCCCCAGAAGGGAAAGCCATTCTCCCAATCTCTCTCTGCTCTTTGAGGAATCATTTATGGAGTTCTCCTTCTGACATTTAAGGCACTTCACTCCATTGCTCCTCCTTACAGTTCCCCACTCGTATTCCTGGACATTCCTCGATGTCAACTGCACACCTCCCAAAGCAACCAGCTTTGCATACCACACACCAATACTGCCCTTTCTCATCTTAAACCCTTCTCTTTCTGCCCCATACATATGGAATTCTATACCTCTTTATCTTCACCAGGAATATTCCCTCAACACTTTTAACACCAAACTGAAATCCTTCCTTATGGAGCACTAGCACTATTTATATATACAGTGGGGAAAAAAAGTATTTAGTCAGTCACCAATAGTGCAAGTTCCA
>WMED01026457.1:0-10810 GCA_019650415.1 Pipa parva
TTATCAAAATAAGAACTGTCCTGCAGATTTTCTGAATTCATGGCAACTAGACAACGTGGCAAATTTTGCAAATGATGCCAATCTTGTGTTTACCCACCAACTTCGCACTTATTCCCTGAAAATCTGTCAAAAACCAGAAAATTCATCAAATGTAAAAGTGACAATTTACCAAAGCATGCTAGAGTAAATACACAGATTTGTTCTATGCCAAATGGAAATGGCTTACAGCAGAGTTTCTTTATTATGGCTATCATGGCTTAACGGGAGTTAAGAACTGTCTGCAATTGAAATGAATGGGGAAAAAAAACAATTTTAATATGTGCAACTATTCTGTAGCAACAATTCAAATAAGCAAAAATGCAACAAAACTGGAGATATTTCACTTCTTCATAGATATTGCTAGCAAGTTGTCATTAATGTACAAAAAGATAATTATGGGGTATTATCTCACAGACCCATGTGAAGATGACATTTATGACAAATTATATACACCACTGATACTTTTCAACTAACAATACTCAAAAATGTCAACACGACAATTTGCTCCATTGCAATTATAATATGAAAAACAAGAAAATCAAAGGCAGCAATATAAGCCAGTAATTCAAATCTGAGTGAGTAATCTACATAAACAGTGTCCCTCTACAGTAGAACAGTTAACATATCAGAATCTGAAGGTAGACTCATCCCTTGTATAGGGAACAATAAGCCAAAATGTTAAGATGGCCATCCTCCAGTGGTCAAAGAAAAACAAATACTCAAGTTTCTCCAATGAAAGGAGTGGACAAACAAAACTGTGATTTAACGTCACCCACAAACATATAAGCAAAAGCAAGTTCACTCACCTTAGGGTGGTCATCTTTTCTGCTGCTTGATCTAGTATCCCTTTCCCCTGATCTTGGGGTAGATCTGGACTCTCTGTCAGACCCAGAAGAAACACCTCTCCCGTTGCCCTTCTTTTGAGAAGATCCAGAATTCGATCTGGGAGTGACTGCCGAAATATCTGATGGGCTGGAACGGCTGCTGTTCGATTTTGGCGTGCTGCTTTCTCTACCGGAAAATCTCTCTGCTGAAGACTTTTTCCTTGAGTCCGTCTTCGAAGATTTCTGGCTGTCTAACGTTACAGTTACAGAGAGCTCTCCCCTTTGTGGATTGAATTTTGCAGTCCTACTCACTGGCGCACTAGATGTTGAGCCACGCTGCTCAGTTTGCTCCTTACCATCACCCGAGGAAAGTGTGTCTCTGTTCTTCTCAACAGAATATAGACTACTTTTAGCTTGCCTTACTCCACTACTTTGCTTCTCAGAGGTTGACTTGCCAATTAGTGAATCTTTGCTTTTCTCAACAGAATCCTTAGCAGGTCTCACTTGCTTTGAGCTACTTCCTTGTTTGTCCAAGTTTGACGTGGCTGTCACAGAGCCTCTCTTCTTCTCATTAGACACTGCATCGGACTTAGACTTATTTACACTACCCGCTTGTTTGTCTCTGTCGGAGGCATCTGTGTATTTCTCCCTGGAGTTCACATGAGCTTTAACAGGTTTTTTGTTCACAGCTGAGGAATCTTCAGTTTTCTCCTGTAAAGTCTTGTCCGTTCCTTTAGGCTGCTTCGAACTATCCTCCGGAATTTCATTAATGGTGGACTCTTTCTTCATTGCAGTCATTTGCTGGGCAAGCTCTGGATCCATGGGTATGTTCTCCAGATCGTAAGAATTTTCACACGATGCCTCATTTTGTTTGATCTCTTGAACTGTTTCGTCCTTTACAATATCCAACTCCTTGAGATCTAATGGCTCTTTCGTAGGTTCTGATACGAGTCCTGTACACACAGAGGCCTCACAGGTTTCTGCCGTATTGGCATTTACTGGCTCCTCAGTTTCTACGCATCCAGTAACAAGTGCACACGGCTTGCTTTCCTCTGATACACTGTCCTTTAGGCAGTCTGACTCAGGCGTTTCATCCTCTTCACACTCTGACTCTACAGACACCATTACATCTTCAGGTATTACAGGCTGCAAATAACGTTCAGGAAGGTTGTTACTTTCTTCCATAGGATCTGTGGCAGTACTAGAAATCGGAGATGTAGCATCAAGATCTGGCGCCTCAGCCGCTTCCTCTTCATCGTTATCTTCTTCAATCTCTTCAGGCTGTTGACTCGAGCTAAGAGGAATAGATGCAGTACTTCCAAAAGTTGTGGTGGGAGCTGGCTCAGGAGGCAGATCATCTGCTGATTTAGTGGTTTCCAAAACTGGCAATTCTTCCTTCTCTTCAGGTGCATCCTGCTCCTCTTTTTCTGTTATGGAATTATCTACAGGTGCAGGAGACTTTTCATCAACATCAGCCACGACTGGTGCATCCACAAAGACGGCTGGAAGATCATCTGTTATTTTATCAACAGCGACTGCATCATTGGCTTCGCAATCACCAGCACCTACAACTTTAACATTTGCTTTATTTTTTAAAGCCTCTTCATCGGCGGTCTGAGCCTCTTCTGTCTCATCCACATTACTCTCTGTCTCAGAGCTTTCAGAAATAAAAGTATGTTTCTATTAAACGTATCCAGATACAACAACAAAAAAAAAACTAAATAGTCACATTTATCCCAAGTTTATTACATACAGAGAGGACCGTAAGCACATAATTATGTGTGTTATTTGGCTTAAAGAGGAGCTGGAGTCGAAAACTGGCTGCCATGCTAAATACCAGTCACCCTGTGCTTAGCTAAATAATCTATTTATAATAAGCACAACGTATTTGGATTGACATGGTGCCAATTATTTTTGTGTGGTATTTTAATCTTGGAAGTTGAATAACAAATTTTTTTTTTTTTAACTGTTCTGTCATTTTTCTCATTTCTAGTTGAAGCCATCTTTTAGAAACTGGGCCTTCCGAGGCACTTTATGAATATGAATTTTCTAAAGCTCCATAAAAGAGAGACATACAGACAGATGAAAGATGGCTGCAACCCCCGGAAAAAGTAAAAATCAAACAAAATAATTGAAATCATAAATTTAAATTCAAAGGTAATATTTTCCATGTGTGAAGTAGAAATTGCATTATTTGGGAATTACTGCTACTACAGATTGAAGATCATAACTTCACGTCTTAGCAAACTCACATTATTTCTCCCAAATTTACCAACCACTAGAAAAATGAATAGATTACCTTGCCTTTTCCTCTTCCACAATAATTTCATATTCATCCTGTAACATAAAAAATAAAAAGTGTCAGTCATGTGAGGTTCTGCTCTGTATGGAATGCGTGACAAAGTGCAGCACTTTTACAATGTTTCATGGACAGCAAAAGATCACGGCACCTGTTGCTGTTCTTATGCACAACCTTTATCCAAAACCAAGAGGTGTACACAGAAGGATTTCTCCCATGGCACAGGTGAGTAAATATTTATGATGGGGACCAAGTTGCATTTTGACATTATTCATACTCACTGCTGCACTCTTTTAAAGGCCAACAAATCCTACATTAATCAACAGATTGTAGACATACAGATATACATATATAACCAATTTAAACTCAATTGCAGAAGCTGGGCGCCAGGTACCCATTGATAACTATAGGTCCAGAGTGCAGCTGCTATGTTCTAAAAAAAACTAGAAACCCATGAGAACAACCTTATTTATTACATGTCTATTCTCTGCCTTTTCACAGATCACTAATCTCAAGCATGGCACTGATAAGCACACCAGGCAATAGTTTGTTTATTGTCCCATACACAAGCCAAGCTATAGATTCATAAGAGCAACAAGTTGCAGTGGATAAATCCATAGCACATGTGCAGATATAAGTAATTACATTTAGTCACATAAGCTATGAGTCAATACAAAAATAAATCCAGTTTCATGTATTATTTCAAACACCACCTGCTGTCTATGTGTCTGCAAAAAAAGCAACGCTGGATCCCATTTGTAAGCGCAAAAAAAAAGAGCCAAAATTTTAACATTTAAATTGTACCTCTGAGAGTTGTTTCTTTGAAGGAAGGACACATTTCACTGAGCTTTCTCCAATGAAGCAGGGATACTGAGAAAAAAAAGTGTGCATCGCTTTTGCAGCACTCACACTGCTCATGTGAAGGATTGCCTGTTAAAAAGTCAAAACACAAGTTGTAAAATTCTACTGCCAGAGTCCCATTCTTTCCCACAACCTTCAGTATAAATGAAACACAATTACTTTATGCTGACAGAAATCTCCTGCAATCTAGTTGAAGTGTCCCACATGGCGGAGCAATAGAATCATCAGTTTTACAGAAACAAAAAATAAGAAAATCCAGATTTTGGGGGATGGAGCTAGACAACCTACCCTTCTCTTGTTACTGAAAATGGCATAGTGCTCAACTTTGCCAAATCGGAGGCCAACACAAACAATCTCAAACTCCTTATATCCTTTCTCAGGCAGGTCAACAAGACAAACAAATTTTTCATATATTGAAGGAGAAATCTAAAAGTGGAAGAGAAAAAGGCAAAAAAGATTCATGCTACTAGGCCCGAATGAAGTCATTTATTCAGTATGTACATAGATCAATATCAGTCTTTTACCACAGCAAAAAGAGAAAACCAATATATGTACAAAAAGCTGCAGATATTTCTAAATAAATTACCTCGTTGTTAAAAAAAAAAAAAAAAAAAAAAAAAAAAAAAATAATGAAATGTTTACCTTGTATGAGCTCTGCTCTATGAGCTCAGCAAAAATACGCTCCTGTGAAAGGAAAGAAAATGAATTGTTGAGGTCTATAAGACAGTTACAAATAAAATTCCTCAGTAATGGCAAGCATAATTGAAATAGTTACCATAAGTGCATAAAAAACAAGATCTTGTTCATCTATTAAAAAAGCCAATTGTGCAATCTGATTTGTTCTAAATATAAAGCTCACCTCATCTTTCAGGTCCTTAAATCTCGAAGCAACAGATATCGAAAGTGTACTTCCACCGATGTTTGAAGGGAAGACGTCATAAAATTTGACCATGGAATCCACACAACTTTTGCTTGAGAGCTCCAAGAGTGCCTTTGTGAGTTTGGAAAGAAACAATTTTAATGAACAAATAACAGGCCAAATGAAATTAATTTTTATATTTACTAGAAGAAATAGTAGAAATGTCAAATGCCCAAAACCTAATGGTATAGTCTTTGAGCGCCGCAGATTGCAATGTATTACAAAGTATATCAAAAATTGTTATCTTTAAACTAATAAATAACTAGGGCTGGGACCTCTCTTAACAGACAGGACTCCAACTCTAACAATTCAGTACTGGGCTTCGTGAACAATCGTTGGGCTAGCTCTGTTATAGAAAAAAAACAAAAAACCCATTTCTGTATGGTGAAGGATAGACAGGTATGACAACCTCCAAATCAAAGCATAAACAATACAATATTAACATACCTTTCTGTGGGTAGAGATAAGAAGAATATCATTAATCCCTCCAAATGGTTTAGCAAAGTTTGAAAGCTCTTCTGGAGTGACCGGGTTCTCTGGCAGATTAGATAGAAGGACAACGCATTTGTCTGAATCCTAAAAACATAATCACAAGTGTTAAAGTTGCTTTTCTAAACATTCAAATTCCTCTTTCATTAGTGATTACAGTTAAAGATTTCACATACAGCAACCAGAATTTTAAAATGACCTGTCAGTTAAAATAACAGAGGAAAAAAAGTAATAATTATTTTTCTGTTAGATCAATCTGGTGGGAGAGGGAGTTTGGGAACACTGATTTAAAAGGGAACTCCCATCAAGGTGCAGAACAATACAGAAAATGAACAATAAACTATAGACACCATGCTTTCTTTCTGTAACTTCTGCTATGCTCATTTAAATGAATACAGCACTGCATCTCAGTGACTAACTGTTCCTGATAAATCAATGTTAGATGTTTGCCCTACCCCAGCAAAACTTAACCGACTGCAAATGGTTAGAACGACCCTCTGAGTTGAAGAGAATTCTATATTTTAATTTATTTGACTTCAATGTCAGATGTAAATGATGGTTATATCCTTAGTTTATAGTCAGGTTATTTTGCATTAGTCTAATCACTGCACACCTACAAGAGACAAAGCACACTGGAGTATGCACAGTGTCTAAAGTACAGCCAAACATGGAGCCACCAGCTGACAACTTCACAGGCATTTATCCTTTGTCTCATAGGGCTAATGTACATTTGGGTATGTTCTGAAGTCTCTTTGCATAAGGTTGAACATTTGAAGCTGAAATCATTTTTAGGCTTTAGTTCCCCTTTATCTTGCCATATGAAGCCATTACCCCAGTTTAAAAAAAAAATAAATTTTATATATATATATATATATATATATATATATATATATATATATATATATATATATATAGTTACAATATATATCTATATCTAGATATATATAGTAACTGGAAACAAACCTTCAAGCCGGGATCCGTGAGTTTATATCGCTTGACGAATCCAGGAGGAATCTCTGAAAATAACAACAAGACAAGGTCACTTGTGCTTTGGGGCTGCTGTACCAGAATTGATAAACATAAGCTTGTCTTGTGACAGTCTGCACAAATGCCTATTCAGTGCCCCAAAGCAAACAATATTAAAATGTAACTTGCTGACAAATATATAGATGCAGGGCTGTTTAAATTAAGGCATCTTATTCCATTATTGCCTTCCCAATATACTTTCCATAAGTAACAGCCGAAAGGCCAGCTAGGCTTCTAACAGTTGTATACGAGTTACCGTATTTTTCAGAATACAAGACGCAATTTTTTAATCAACATATTGATTAAAGTACAGTGAGTCTTACAGTCCAAATGCCCAATTTCCTAAGCTCACCTCACAATCGGATTGGCTCGTGTACATGCTTGAGCCCTGCTCTACCAGCTCCTGCTGCTAGCATATAGTATACTGATAATCTCTCTGCAACTTCCCCAACTCCTCCCCCCTCTGCTGTTGCTAGGCAACACTCCCTGATTACAGTGTACCTGTCACCTCAAAATACTAATACCAATTTAGTTTGTACTAATGAAATAAAATTTTGTAAATACATATGTATTAAAAAAAATGTACCTTTAAACAGTATTTCTCTGTCATCTTCCCTGTTAGCCTACCTTTACTTTCCTGGGTTGGGTGATAATGATTGACATTATAGTTCCTCCAATCAGATCTCTTCTAGATCATGATTTAAGGGATCCGATTGGAGGAGCTATAATTTCAATCATTATTTAGCCCCACCCACCTGACTCTTGGGAGAGAAAAGGCAGGCTGACAGGAAAGATGTCAGAGAAACACTTTATAAAGGTACATATTTTTAATACATATATATTTACAAATGTTTATTCCATTAGTACAACCTATGTAAGTATTAGTTTTGAGGGGACAGGTGCACATTAAGCTCCAGGCTGCTAGACACACAGTAAGTAAAGGGAGGGTTTGTACATGTTCTACGCCCCTCCTATCTTTTCTAGATATAGGAATAGAATTAGCCTCCTTAACTCTTGTGTGTGTGTATGTGATAAAGTATGTGCATGTGTGAGTGTGTGAGCACATTTGTAAGTGTGTGTAAATGTGTAACACACGTGTATATTTTCTTTTCCCAAAATCTTCTCTAAAAAATATGGGGGGCATCTTATAGTCCAGTGCGTCTTATAGTCCGAAAAATACATTAAGCTAAAGAAGAAATAATATGAAGCTGCTTTATAAGGTTATGTCATTGCTTTATTTAGTAAGCAGGTGTGTGCATACTTGCAAGACAGTCATTATAAACATTAATAATATAATGAGAGCATGAACTAAAACTATTCTTGTGTCATTGAAACACAAACATTTTTCTTTGTTTTTTTGTTTTAATGAATTCCCTGTCTGACTACTAGTTCAGCATCCCTAGCCTGATCAGTCACTCACTTCCAGAGCAGTTTGCAACAACCCACTATAAAATATTACTAAGATCCTGCCCTGGCTGATCCCTAGCCCGATCAGTAGACTCTCTGCTACAACCGTCACAAACTCACTTCCAAAGCAGTTTTCAACAACCCACTACAAAATATTACTAAGATCCTGCCCTGGCTGAAGGCAGGCTCAGGAGCAGTATCTGTGCAACAGTCATTTTGTGAGCTCATAGCAGGAAAATAAAAAGAAGGATCAATCACATAATAGCAAAATGTTTGTCTTAACATAAGTATTCATTAAAAAGTAAATCTGCACTTTACATTTCCTATAAAACACATGTAGTATTCACATTATGAAATGGCATACCTTCTGGCACCTTTTTTACTTTTTCTTGATCTTTGCTCACAACAGGAACATCTGGAACAGCAGGTGTCACTTTAAAAAAAGACAACAAGGAAATTGTCAATACAATCCAATATCACAATGTCTGCACCTCATGCATCTCTCAAGTGGGTTATAGGCTGCTAGTCAATTCCATGCCATGGACAACGTAGCCTCAAAATATCACTGACAGTTTAAGATGCAATGCAATGTCAAGTGTCTGAGGCTAGACATCACACAGTGCCCAACACCCACACCCCATTCATTTTCCAGCCCTAACAAGTGATACATATAGAGGGGTTACTGGCTAAAGTCCAAATTGTTGTGTAAAGGTGTGAATTTGTCAGCTAAAGACTGTAGCAATAAAATGCTACTGTCGTGACTTCATTATGCTAAAATTGGGCCCACAGACTGGCATTTGGGGACCCCTGCATTAAATGATAAATAAGGTGAACACACTGACTTCATAGACACAGGGTAGTTCCAATGAAGCTGAACTGCCAAATGATTTTATAATGAGCATACCAGCATGCCACATTACAGAATATTAAAACACACTTGCCTTTCTTAGTTTCAATTTTTGGTGTAGTTTTCCCTGCAATTGAAAAGGTCAAAGCAACACTAGATCACCAAAACCACTACTAAAGCCTATATAACCTAAACAGTAAGTAACAGAATGTTTAAATGACCAGTAACAATACAAAAAAAAAAAAGAATTTCCATTTGGATTGGCATGGCAATTATTCACATACAGCACAAATTTCTACTTTGTCTGTTTATCTTTACTGATAGCAATGATGTTGCTAAACAGACCTCACCCAGTCCTATTGGGTTCTATTTTTTTGCTTTTGAAATATTCAGGAAGTGTAACCAAAAGCCAATGATTTAATCTAAATAGCTAAAGATCACACTTTCTATGCACAATTTAGAAGCTCTGGAAGCACAGATTGTATATGTATATATATATATATATATATATATATATATATATATATAGTTAACTATAAATGCATTCCATGCATTTTCAACTTCAGCTGCTTCTGTTCTTTTAACTTGGTTTAAACCAGATGACTCTAAACAATTGCCAAGCACCACATTGGCCACCACTGTCTTATTCCAAAACAAAAAATAAAACCTACCTGCTGTAGGTGTTTTAGCAGCAGCAGTTTTAACAGGAGGTTTAACAGGAGGATTGACAGGCTCTTCTTTAGCCCTGGAGGCGGGGGAATGAAGAGACATAGACTTAGCGGAATGTGACTGAATCCTACAAATATTACACATAAAAAGGCATTACACTACACTGCAAAGAACAATCTTACTTCCAAGCCAAAAATCCAAATACACACTAACATGCATTCTACAAAAACATCAACGCACTTTATGTTTTTCTCTGTTTTTCTCTCTTCAGGGGCTTCCGATTCAACCTGGTTGAATATGAAAAATAAAAATGAGCATGTAATTTTGTAAGAATTACTGTAAAGACAACACAGCAGCTTGTGCAATAATTAACTTGTGCAACTTACATTGACTTTTTGGCCAGCCAAACAAAGATTGACTCTGGTGTTATTGATCATCATCGGCCTGGTTTCACTGAATTTAACAGCTGCTGCGGCTGCTTCCTGGAAATTTGTTTCTAAATATGCCTGAAAATAAACGAACCAATCAAATCTGCTGGAAGGGTTTGCAAAATGAAATTGCTTTGAATGAATGCACTTTTATTGATACATTGAGTAAAACTCAGCTCATCTGACGTTTAGCTACCTGGAAATTAAAATTAATAATATTAGTTATAATTATTCTTAGTAATAATAAATAAAACTTGGCAATTTATACAATGTCTTGCTATGTGGATGTTTCCAAACTGAGTATTCGTACCTCGTTTTTGGATTGTATGATGAGGATGTCACATACTTTGCCGAACGGCTGAATTATTTTGAGTATGTCTTGATCAGTGTAGCCAGAATCAGGTAGATTGGTTACATGAATGATTGTACCAGGATTTGATTTCATTTTAAACTGGGGGGGAAAAAAAAAAATTAAAAAAAAATAACCGCATGAGTCATTTTTTGCTGCTCCGCAAATGACTTCACATAAGAATCCTGATGTAAGAACCCAATAATGGTGATACTTTTTCCCAAAATGTTTAAGACAAATAAAAACCATACTTAAGATGCTCAAGTTGTTTGCTTATATTTTAAATGTGCGATCCACAGCTCTCCACTGTGAGCTGCTTTTAACTCCCTTCACCCAGTTGACGACTTTTCCTACAAATCTTCATTTGTGTGTCCATATATTTCAAGTATTCTACTCCATTCCTAACAAAGCAATAGTCTATGTGCATCACTCACCAATACTTAAGCCTAAACCTCTCTTCTCTTATTCCCTCGCATCTCTAAAATTCTACCCCCCACCCCAGCACTGTCCCTCTGTATTACCTTCTCTCTTACTGCCCCGTATCTCTAAAATTCTACCCCCCACCCCAGCACTGTCACTCTGTATTACCTTCACTCTTACTGCCCTGTATCTCTGGAATTCTACCCCTCTACCCCACCCCAGCACTGTCCCTC
>WMED01026458.1:0-10810 GCA_019650415.1 Pipa parva
TTTTCTAAGTGACACTGCAGCCGCAGCACAGAGCTCCTTGCAGTATGAGACACACATACATGTATGGAATCCTGTAAAATGGCTGCCAATATTTAAAGGGCTGTGACATCACTGAAGCCTGCTGATTGTGATTGGCTTCAGATCGTCACATGTTACACATCTTCCAATCCGAGTGCTCAGCCCCATGTAACACCATGTGATCGCGGCCATTTAAAAAAAAAAAAACGTGCTTCGGTTCACCGAATTAGCATAAACTTCGGATTCGTTACGAATCGAAGTTTTAGTGAAATTCGGAACAAATTCCTCTTCGGACGAATCGCTTCGGCCATCTCTAATTGTCACACTTAAAATGAAATAATGCAATATTGGTTTATATTAATGACTGAACAGCTAACGCATTCCTACTTAAATATTTATTTATCGGAGATGTACTGGATATAACCTTTAAAGATTATTTGCACAGTTTGTGTGTGTGTCTCAATTCAACAAATACTTTTCAATAAAGTAGATAATAGTGGGGAAAATACATGCTCTTTATAAAAAGTAATAATACTTTCTGTGCTTACGTAGGTGATCACTTGTCTAATTCGTCTATATCAACACAGCTGTCCTACTATCTTGCTTTAAGATTGTAGTTTTTGCTAACTTTATAACAGATAGATATAGTCCCTTGCCCTGCCAAATGTTATGGTGCTATAAACAAAGCGTTCTTTAAACCATGCAGCCTTGTGAGCAGAGCTTGATATAAGGGACCTGTGCAAAGGCAGCAAATAGCATTTCAGCATCCCAGCTTGATTGAAAGAGCATTCCAAATTAAATCTAGCTTTAATAATTCATGACAATGCTCTGAGCTGAAGGAAGCTAGTGGTGCACCTCACTGTTTGTTAACTTACACTTGTTGATGGAAGAGAGAACGGAAAAGGTTGTCATGCAATCGACACCTCTAACAGATCAGAACAAACAGTATAAGAGTCACTAGGCAATTGAGTGACTCTTACAGGACAGGAATCAAGTACCTGGATAATAAGCAGGAGATAGGATACATGGGACAAATGTCTGGGCTTAGGAACACTGAAAGGCTTCTGCTAAATTAACATCTCCTGTGATTCTGTGTGTTACAGTTCCTCCGCCACTGCCTTCTCCCTTTCAGCCCAGCTGCCATCAGTGGTAGGGTTAACCTGGGGCCTGCAGTCTGTGGGTTTCCTCATAGCGAAGTCCATACCTCCTTCCAAAGTTAAGGATGAAGGCCGGTAACACCTTAGAATCATTTGAGAAAGAGCTCACGTTTGCCCGAAACATGTTATGATGAATTTTGAATAAAATGCAGTAGTTAAAATACCTTTTCTTTGGACACATTGTTCTACATTTATCTATGAAGACCAGTAACACCTTAGAATCTGTGCCCTAGCCAGCCTTAACTACACAGTGGTAAAAGGATTCACATTTAAATATCTTGGGACACCCCTGCTTGCCTTACACCCTGGTGGATGATCGTTCTTCAGTCCTGCCCGGTGACAATGATTTGCTTTCACTGACTTTTTGCTGCCCTCCAACCATAGTTCAAACAACTATACTGCTGTCTGTCTTTCATATCTCAGGCAATAAATGAATAGAACATCTTCTTTAAACCACTGTAATGAAAAGCCTAGGTGATAGCTCTGATTCAGTGTATTAGTTCTGGTAGTTAGAGAGATTGAGAAGACTTAACTTAAAAAGAGAGGTGGATATTATATAGTAACTATAATGTATACTTAAGGTTGAAATGTACTGATCCTGGTTTCTACAAACACTGAAAATACTCTGGGGGTAATTCAGCAAGGTGCGAACTCACCTTGCGATGCTTTGATTCACCTCGCAAAAATGGTTACGCGCTGCCTTCTCTCCTACACGCGCACATCAGTGCATGCTTTGAAGGTATATTCCAGTCTTGCGAGGTGACTCGAGTGGTCACAAGGAGACTGGAATACCTTTAAAGCATGTGCTGATATGTGTGTGTAGGAGAGAAGGCAGCGCGTAACCATTTTAGCGAGGTGAATCGAAGCATCGCAAGGTGAGTTCGCACCTTGCTGAATTACCCCCTCTATCTGCAATTTGGTGCTCTCAAAGCTGCTGCCAGATATTGAAAATATACATTAAGTAATTTTACATTATCTTTTATAGAATATGTAATATATTTTCATTTGCCATCAAAGTACAACAAAAAATGTAATGTGCCTGTATTTTGATTTAAACTTTTTATGAGACTTATTTTTTTTTTTTACAATTAACTTTTGACTCAAAATTAAATTGTATTTTTTTTTTTTGCTTCATACCGGATACCTGTACATACAAGGGCATATTTTTAAGGCACATTTAGTTTTCTCACTTTTTATTAGTCATGTCAAGAATTCAGCTCCTTACAGTCACCTTGACTACATTGTCAAGTGTAAGTGCTGTTAAATGGCTTGGATAACACAGGACTACTGAGATTCAGAATGAACTGTGTTGGGATGAATTGCATTTTGAATCAATCATTTTGACCATTAAAATTCAAAATGCAATTCATTCCAACACAAAATATTCACAATTTTAGGTATTGTGTGCCATCCAAATAATATGTGAATGGCATATATAGCAGGTGACAACTTGACAGCTCGGAGACAGAACATACAATTACATTTCCAGAGGATAAAATTTAAAATGCGTTTTATACATAATGTATATAAATATAAAAGATTTGTATTCACATTTTGAATTACAAAACAAAAACTAAAACAATGTGTTTCCTTTCACTATTATAATGAATATATACTTGATAATTAACAGTTTTATCTGGTACAGATGAGGAAAGCAATAGATTAGACACAAAGCAAATAAGACTGGAGCATATGTTGACAGAAATCTCAAGATATTCAACCTTTATATTCAGTTCGTGCATGCTAACTGTTATAAAATTTAGAAGGAGAACACCTGGCCTCATAAGTCTAAGTGGGAGGTCTTAAGGGGAGATTAACATCAACTAGTTTAACCTGGAATTCCCATGTTTGGTTTTGTCCCATCCACTGTAGTATGACAATGTCTCAGGCATAATATAAAGGGGGTAAATGTATGTATATGGTTAGTAGGAATAATATCATCAACAATATTAAGAGCTTTTGATTTATGGACTTGTACAAACATTAGATTAGTAGCTAAATAATTAGTGATTTTAAACCAGTTGCATAAGATGACAGGACAATCCTAGATATTATGATAAAAAGTGCCAGGAGTTCTGTTACAATTAGAACATGTGTCTGAGGATCTAAAGTTCAACTTACTGGGGTGAGATAGTTTCCTTTATGAATTAACATGGTATTAGTCTATCTTTGCTGGACATCAGGATTAACAAAGTTTAAGAGAAGCTTCATCTCTCTCATTCACAGTTCTGGACATTGTAGTACCGTCACATTATTTTTGTCTAAAATTTTTTTATGTGTCCTCTGTGTTCTTTGATACGTTCTTTTACAAGCCTAATGGTTTGGCCCATGTAACCTTTGCCACAAGGGTATTTAAGAAAGTAAACCACATTAGAGGAGTTGTATGTGGCGTAATCCATAATGCTAAATTTAGTATCTTTTATGGGATGGTTTACGTAAGGACCCTTAATAATGGATCGGCAGTAAACGCAACTGATACAAGGAAAGTTGTCTGTTTTTTATTATCTAAAAATCTGCATGTAGAACTAACGGGCAGTTTTAGTTTACTACAGCAGATGAGATCATTCAGTGTTTTACCTCTTTGATAATTAAAGATAGGTGGATCTTTAAAGATCTTACCAAAATCTTTATCCTGTTGTAAAATCAGCCAAAACATTTTCACCACTCTTTCTATAGCTCTGGACCTGGCACAAAACTTAGAAACTAAAGGAAGTCTATTCGTGGGGTATACATCTTTATATTTAAGCAAATCAGACCTAGATGTACACCTTGCATTAATGTAGGCCGAAATTAAATTATCCCTCATATACCCTCTTTTTGAAAATCTATTTTATATTTGGGGAAGGTTTACTTTATGAGCCTCACTGACTAAAGTGTAGATTCACATGTAGAAATCACTTCTGTATAATTTGAGTCGCATCTCCAAAATAGTCACAAATTCACTTCTCAGGATTAACTAAGCGGAGAATACACTTGTCGACCAGGTGGACAGTGGCAGTCACTGCATAGTGTAGCGAAGTCAGTCAGATAGAAGTAGGATAAGAAGTTATGGGGAATGAGGTAAATTCCAACAAGTAAAGGGCAGTGATGTCAGTCTCACCATATCCCACTAACAGTATTCTGTGAATATTCTATTCCTATGTCACCTTGTCCTTAGGTCATGTCACTTAATCGGTCGCCATTGTCACTTTTGTCTGAATAATCGCCTTATACAGCACTGGAGCCCTGCCATCAAACCCCCCCCCCCCCCCCCAATTTGCAAGTCTGAAGTGGCAAAGTCAAACAGGTGAATTCAAAGCAGTTAACGTAGTCACATTCGCACCTTCTCAATATTACTCCATATTTTATATATATTCCAGATTTTATTCAATACTCTACATTTTATATTTTAAATTCTCCATATTTTAGTTAATAGCAAAAGTACCTGTGCACACACGCACCAAATGATGTGAAGAGCTCCGTAAGTTTACAGCTTGTGCAGTCAAATGAATTGGCCGTGTATTTGCCACTTCATAGACTTTGCTCAATCAATGAACATGGGGAGGTGGAGAATAAACTCGAATACACAACTATACGTGACTATTCAGACTTTAGTCAGTGAGGATCTATATGTTGAAAATATTGAGAGAAAAAAAGAGAATACAGCCTATGTGAAGAAGGGTGCCTAGGAGAAAGGGGGCCACTAGTGTTATTTAGTGGCAGGTTAGCTTTTGTTATATGGCCTAACAGATCATGCCACAGTTAGAGATTTAGAAGCTTGACAGGTCTATGTAGCACCAGGGGATAATGAAGGGACAGCTCCCAGAGGGTTAGATGAACATGCTACCCCGAATTAAGGATTCCAAGCATTAAAGTAACGCTTTTCATACGTGGGGTTTCTGATGAAAAATTATGTCTATTTGTGCGCTCTGAATGACTTCTGTTAGCATTTCTACTCATTTGGTGACACTCTGTATGGAGGACAGTGCTAATTCTATGGTGCTGTCTCATAAATAGCAATAAAAAGCAGCAGTTGCCTATTTCTGCCTATAACATTTTATCTACACTGCACATAATATATGTACGTACATGTGCTTTATGTGAGGATTTACCTCAATTGTAGGCAGTTACCATGCAATGTAGCATTTTGGGAACTATTTTTTCATGTTTTGCCTATGAAATGATGTTGCTATGCATCTAGTAACGGTCATCACCATATACTGTATTTCTTTTGAATACTTAGGTGTGCAATTCTTTCTTCTGTTTTTCTTGCATAGATGCACTTGAATCATCATTGAACCATATAACTTGTAGATAGCAGAATATTACTATCCTTAAAATGGAATGTTGGACACCCTGGATAGCACATTTTGTAATCAATAAGCTTCTATGAATCTAAGTGGTATGCAGCTAAACTAACTGACGTACTGCATTATACTTCACCCACTTCATTGCAATGCCAACCGTTTCCTCATCACCTCTGTTTTTACTAGTGCCTGCTTCACTTAAAGGTGCTGTCTGGAAATTCAAACACAATTTCATGCTGCAATCAAATAACAAAGTTAACAAGAACAATTTTTTCCCACTACTTTTGTCGCAATGAATGTGCTTTATGAATTAATGTTTGTGTATTTATAAATAGTACTTTTATATAGCACAACTAGTAATATATACATAACACGTGTCTTTTTTATTTTGTTCTGATTTATCACTTTAGTTTTCCTTTAAGTTCTTCTTTGTTAGTTGAGCCTTCAAAACCTTTAATATTACTAATATTCATTTTTAAATGTGAATGTCTTTCAGTTAGATTGCCTCATAATATTTTGCATTTAAATCTTAGTTTGGCTAAAATAAACATTATGCAACCTAATTTAAATAATTAATATCTGAAAGATAATTTATATATGATGATGACATCTACTATTCTAAATCCTGTCATACACAGTAGGCATAAGGTATTAATGTTTCAATGTCTTTTTTTATGCATCTGTCATAAGAGGAATATGCTCTATTGCTTTGACCTTTTCTAAGCACTTTGAATTGGATGGTTGGAATTATGATTAGTCCCTTGTTTACCTCATTTATATCCTGTAGGAGAACTAAGAACTGTTAGCCATTGTACTTGAAATACAAGTTAGTGAAAAGGTCAACGTAACATAATTAATACATTTTCCTCTATGCTGTATATTAAGGTACTTATTCTTTATCATTTAGAGAAACATACACAAATGCTATCAGAAAACCAATAAGTATAGAAAGAAGGATGTAGCAACACTGATGAAAATATGCTTCAAAGTCTACCAGAAGCTGATGACTGATGAAAGAGGGTGGTTAAAATGGAACACAGGGTTGTCCCTCAGTTGCTGTGCCAGGATAACCAAACTGCATATCTGTTTTAAAGTCTCTGGTTTTTGTATATTATATTATGTTGGAAAAAGAAACCTGTTTCTAAAATACTAATTCTGGTGAATCATCTCAGACCATCTCAGAATACAGAACTTTAAGGACAAAATAAAATATTTTTAACAAGGGCTGAGGGAGCTCATAATAATAAAAAAAAAAGACATGTGGATTGTTGTTCTGGGTTACTTCATTATTGAAGATATTCCTGGTCTCCTCTTAGGTGATTGTGTGGAGGAACTGAAGCTGACTCCTCATGAAGGCAGGATTTCTGATGAGAACACCGCTGATATCCTCAAGTAGGAAAAAAAATGGTGCCTCAGGACAATGATCGATATTTATCAAACATCTAAGCTTCACACCCCTTAATTAAAAAAAAATCGATAAATTCCCATTAAGTGATATAAGTAATAACTGCAATACATGTCTTCATTTGTTGGCCTCATAGAAAGGTGCCTTCAGATTTAAGAGACAATAAATACGAAACATTCTGAGGTTAGTGATAGAAAAAAAACTGATAAACAAGAATGGGATATGAAGACTTGCTGCATTAAATTCAATTAACAATAGTGTTGTATAATTGGTATATATGTCTCTGCAGTCAATACTGACCAAGTTTCAGAAATGATTTTTATTTTTTTTTCCTGTTAATGTAGGTTACAGAATAGTCAGTAAGACAGTAGAAGTCCTGCCATCAACCCCCTAATTCATCACTTTGATCTGGAAAATTCAACACAGTATGTTTTGCCAAATTGCTACTTCAACAGATTCTGACTCAATGAATTGGTGTATAATCTGTGCTCGCGCGCACAAAGTTGTGTGAGGTGCTCCTTAAGTGAGCGCCCAACAAAAGCATCCAAATATGTGGAAGTGACAATTTAATGCAAGTCCAGACTCTCACGTGACTGTTTGGACTTTCCAGAATACGCCCCTATAGTCTCCTGATTTAACCAGGAAAGTTAACCTTTATGAGTGAGGGTTTTCATTCATGTTGGAGCTTGTCATAGAAATCCACTTACCTTTCTCCTACCCCTTGACTCAGCCAAATGATGGGAGAACCTTTAGCACCTCTGGCCAGACTGATACAGTGTTTGGGATAAATACAGTACTCTTTATAGGATGCTGCCCTCTATTCCTTGGCCAATTGGTATAACCTAAACTTTATTCTTTCCCATTTGCACAATAGAAAGAGATGAGGTTATATAGGTTCTGTTGAGAATAAAAACAGTACTCTCTAGGATGCTGGCCTATAATCCCTGGCTGGTAGAACTGGCATTTCTTTGATTTCTCACTCATCCAACTGGACAAAAATAAAGAAAACTGATTGTAGAAAATGCTCTAATCTAAAATACCGTATTTTCCGGACTATAAGGCGCACCAGATTATAAGGCACACTTTCTATCAGGGCCTTTTAAGCAAGCTTCGTTTGTATACAAGGTGCACTGGATTATAAGGCGCAGCACATTACGTTTGGTTGCGTAGCGCACCGGTTCATGAATATTCACTGCACTTAATTAGGCGCACGTGGGGGGAGGAGTATGGTGTGTGCTGCGTGTTGACGCGGCAGCTATGGAAGGAGTGTGATGTGCCCGATGTGCATACTGTACCTGCTGTACCTACTGATTGTGCCTGCCATGACTGCCGGTGCCTGCCGATGCCTGCCGTGCCTGCCGACCGCCTGCTAGAGGTACATCCATACATAAGGCGCACTTTGTATTTCTGAGAAAATCTCAGCATTTTAAGTGTGCCTTATAGTCCGGAAAATAGCTTAAAAAAATGAATTATGTTTTCTTGCTTTATCATGATGTATCTGGTTTTGACATATATAGAAACGAAAAATGTAATTTAAAGGACATTAAATCCACCAATAATCTATCTTGTAACTATAAAATTGTTTTGATTTGGAAGTTAGTGTTGCATTTTCATATTTAACTCACGTAATTGCTATTTTACATCTGAAGCTTTTCTTTATTGACTTTTAATTCCACCCTACTCACTAAGATGTACTTCTTATATAGTTAATATTTCCCCAGGGTCTTCCAATAATTGTATTTTATTTGTTATACACCTATAATCAGAACTACTTTTTGTGACTTACAATATGCAGTTTTTCTTTATTAAATTGCTTTTAACCTTTGTAAATGTCTCTTTTGTTTATTAACCCATCGCCTATGGAAAGTTTTGGGACTATAGATTTCTCTAAGGTTGGAAATGCAGCAACTCAAAGAAACACGTTGGTACAAAAATACCATAACATTTTTAAAATTCAAGTATTCAAAAATGATCAAATTTATTTAACAGTAAGTTTTTTTTTCAATATTATTTTTTTATTCTGCATAAACTTTTTCAGTAAAATGAGAAGGGGAACAGAAAGCAAAAACGGGGGGGTTTGAACATTATAACTTGAGAACAAGATTTAACAGATATAATAAAATGATAACTGAACAGAAAAAAACTTTAACATTGCAGCTTTGCTGTTTTGAGACTTTCTGTTTGCTGTTATTGTCTCATATACTGTAGGCTTTGCTAGTTCTGTACTTCTTTCAAAGCTTTACCAGTGATGTCAAATTATTCTTTTTTGTTCATACAAGTATTAAGCAATACAGTGTTAAATAAAATAAAATAAAGAGAAGAAATTTGTAATTTTGGATATTTTCTTATAAGGGTTCCTGCGGGGTGACGTCGGCCAAAAACTTCACCATGTGATGCGCGTACATGATGACGTTTGGCCGAAACGTCATCACGCGATGCGCGGTGATGTCAGAGCAGGAGGTCGCGGCCACAAAAGGTTGAGAACCGCTGCTGTATCTGCATATATTTTAAGTGGTCATTTGCGCTGAATGGGAAGGCTTGCTGGAGTTTTTCTTTTTTTGATTAAGTTATTTTTATCTATTAGGTGATAGAATTGGAGACTGTCTTCTATCAGCCATTTCTGGATTTAGCATTTGTTTATGCCTGGTGGCAAGTTAGGATTATTTAGTATTGGCATTAGTGGAGATATTTGCATGGTGAGCTTGTATTTTTCTTTTATCTGGTCCCATATGCGCAATGTGTTTGTCATGAGTGGTGATCTTCATGTATGATGCGTCTACTGTTTTTGTTTATCCAAGGCATGCCTGGTAGATAAGTGAGTGGATTCTGTTGTTCTATTGAGATCCATGATTTAAAATCGTTGTTATGTGTCCAGTCTAATATTCTGTTTAGTAATGATGCTTGATAGTATTTTTTGAGGGTAGGTAGTCCTAAGCCTCCTTGTAGCTTGTGTAGGTGTAGATACAGTATCTCTTCTGAGTCTAGGTTGCTTTTAATTCCAAATGAAGTTCCCTATGTGTTGGGAAAAGGTTTCTATTAGATTCTCTGGAAGGTGTATTGGTAGGGTTTGGAAGAGATATAATATACGAGGGAGTATGTTCATATTGATGACATTAATTCTACCTAGCCATGAAATGGGTTTGTTTATCCATGTATTTAGATCTTTCTTGATGGTTGCTAGTAGGAGTTTGTAGTTAAGATCTGTCCATTCTTCATAGTTTTGGAAATTTTTAGGCCTAGGTAAGTGAAGTCGTTGTTCTTCCATTGGAAAGGGAATTTCTGTGAGATTGCTTGTATTATGTTGTTTGGTGTTGAGATGTTTAGTGCTAATGACTTTGAGTAATTTATTTTAAAGAAACTACAGGTGTTATATTCTTCCAGTTGCTTGCATAGGATGGGTAAGATAAGATTGTCTGCATATGCTGCTATTGTGTGTTTGTTGTGGACTATTTGTATTCCTGTTATGTCTGGGTCTTCTCTTATTTTTGTTAGGAAGGGTTCTAGACTCATGATGAACAAAGTGGGTGATAGAGGGCAGCCCTGTCTGGTTCCGTTTTTGATTTCTATTGTTGAGGAGAGTTGACCGTTGATTTTGATTTTTGTGGTAGGTTATGAGTATAGCGTCTTTATCCATGATGAGTTTTGGGCCTAAGTTATATTTGTGTAGACATGTGAACATGAAATCCCAGTTAACTCTATCAAAGGCCTTTTCTGCATCCGTGAAGAGTAGTATCAGCTTTTTATTGTGTTTCTGTCAGTAGTGTAGAATGTTTAATAATCTATTTGTGTTGTCCCTTCCTTCTCTGTTTTTAACAAATCCTATTTGGTTTGTGTGTATTAGAGTATTTAAGGTGGGTTGTATTTGTGTGGCTATGACTTTGGCTAGTATTTTGGCATCACTATTTATTAATGAAATGACTCAAAATCAATTCTGGAAGATCTCA
>WMED01026459.1:0-10810 GCA_019650415.1 Pipa parva
GTTCTGTAAATATATATGTAAAAAAATGTACTCTTATACAGCATTTTTCGCTGTAATCTTCCCTGTCAGCCTGACTTTTCTTTCCTGGGTCGGGTAGGTGGGGCTAAATGATGACTGACATTATAGCTCCTCCAATCAGATCCCTACTAGATCATGATTTAAGGGATCTGCATTTTACCCTTTTAGTGCATAAAATGCATGCAATGATGGTGCTAAAAGGGAACT
The DNA here is from genome assembly GCA_019650415.1 of Pipa parva. Taxonomy (NCBI): domain Eukaryota; kingdom Metazoa; phylum Chordata; class Amphibia; order Anura; family Pipidae; genus Pipa; species Pipa parva. Next base: position 226 of record WMED01026459.1, read on the forward strand.
AAAGGCAAGATAATTATTTTTTTCAAAGGTTTTTGTCCAGAAATGTTGCTGATATATTTGATTTCCTTTACGCTCTTCATTTTTTGCAATTACCAGTGCACTGCCACTGCTCTCTTTTTCTATCCCCAAACACGAAAGGAGTGGACAGCAAACACACTTAAGTATAAGAACTACAAATATACATGATAAACATTTTACATTGCTTACTTCTCAGACAGAATTGAAGGATGTTTAATATTCCATCCACTTTCTCCATCTTCAGTAATCAGAGTCACCTGCTTCGTCAGTGTTCGTGATATCTCTTCACATTTATTCATAAGCTTCATAACCACCTCTCTTTCCTTTATCAACATCTGACAGTCCCAAATAAGATCCTCTGAAAGACCATTAGCTTTGGAAAGCTTTTGAAACTGTGACCAAAAAAAAAAAGACTTATTGAATGGATTTAACAATTATTCTAATATGAAACAAATAGCAAAAGCATTACATGTACATTTGCAGTTCAGGACGAGATAATATTTCATAATATTCTATAAAAACAAAATGTGTGTGCAAGCTGCAGTTTGCATAAATGCATCCATTACCATTAAAGCTTATATTCAGGTATATGAGCACTGAATGTGTCATAAATATAAACCCTTGGTTAGAATGTGATATTATTGCTCTAGAACAGTTTCCATTGGCATGGCAGTAATTTGTACAAAGTATCTGTAAAATGTTATATATGTAGAGGAAGGCTACAGTGTGCAAGACATTTATGAAAGTTATAGTTATTTTGACCGCTTAACTCTGGAGAAACAGTGCTTGTTTTTCCATTAGGTGTCTTGATGCTGTACAGTTCTCCACAGGGACAAAACGCCTAGAACACTTCCTTGCTGACGTTTCTTGACCATGAGTTAACCATTTAAAATACATGTACTACTCAGTAACAATAAACTCAATCTATCTATCTAAAACTTCTGATTCAACGGAGAGATGTCTAGCAAACATTTTGTTACCACAAAAACACCTAGTACAGGTATCAAAGATGGATATTTCAGTGATATTGGTAATAATGGTTGTGTGGATTATTTGGCAAATAGGTTTAGTTAAAAAAAAAAAAAAAAAAAAAAAAAAAAAGTGTAATTATTTAATAACTGAAGAAAGAAAAAAAGTTTGCATGTTCCCTGAAACAATTGTCAATTAGTTCTAATGAACTTAAACAATTTTATAACTCTCCCAAAGAGTATTTCAAAGTAAAACATTCAATTAAGTTGTTAACTCAATACAAAAAAATGAAATACATGTTTCTACAATAAAGTAAAGTACATCTGACAATGTCTGGCAAATGTCTAAGGTAAAAAAACAAACATTCAAACAACATTCCAAAATGGTCACAGCATAGGCATTATAATTATTTTCTCCCATATCTATAAAGCACAAACTCAAAACATCAGTACACAGGTAAATCAAATAAAAATATTATAATCTTTATTGAGGCCACTAGAGGTCAGAGTTCTAGCTTACTAATCAAATATTCTTCACTTTGTTTGAGGACCAAATATTGGTCCATAGCCCACTTGGTACCGAACTGCATGTTGGTGGTGCTAGCACAAGAAGCACATCACCTTCATGCAGCTGGCAGCATATTTGGCCCACCCTCTCCCGGTCCATCAAACCTGTATGATTCCCAATCACCACCTCAGTTAAATTACTGCATTTAATCTGATTCAAATTATGTCCCTGCTCAACAAAATGTTTGGTCAACTGCAAAAATTTATTTTTGTTGGGAGATCCTTGACATTATGCATTGTGACCTTGCTACAGATCAGAGGAAAAGGCACTGGAAGGAATGGCTGTAGTCATCACAGCTCTGCTAGAGAAAACAGGATTAAAGAAGTTTGCTCACTATAAAAATTAGCTTTCAACATAAAGGGACTGTTAAAAGACAACATTTTGTAAATATTTTGGTCAGTAGATTTTACTTCATTCATGAACTATAGACAGTTCAGAAGGTCTCTCATTGCACACAGGCTTCTACGGTAACCTGCATACCAGAAAGACTTATCTGATTAGCTGAGATGTGTAACCTCACCCCCATGGAATGATGGGATGATAAGATTAAATTAAGTTTTCTCTTAAACATGCGGCATGTATGAGGGAGTTGGGGGAAATTGAGGAGTCGGAGCTTTGGCTTACCGACTCCACAGCCCTGATCCCTAGAATCCACAGTCACGGTTAGCAAATATAAAAGGAACTTGGCATATTCTGCAACAATTAATATTTAATCAAAGATGATAAAGAGTTTTGAGCAATGAACAAAATAAACAAATCAAGGGCTTGAATGGCAAAAGTAGAAATTTTACAGCTAATAAAATAAAAATATACTTATTCCAGAACATTTTAGCACTTCAATCTCTTTGGCAGACATAATTTTCAACAGCAAAAAATGGCAGATGAGAAATTTTGCATGCAAAAATTCTCCAGGGGAAAATTCTCTCATATAAGTATTGTGCAAAAATCATCTCATATCAGTACCAGGCAATCATTGATATGTTGCTCAGTTTTCTCATGGCAAAAATTAATATTTTGTTTTATTTTCTTCATGCAAAAACTCTCCCTTATCAGTACGAGACCAGTTTATGAACTCACTATCTTTGCGCTTATCTCTCATATCTAACTGCACATTGTTAAACTGAATTGACTATCATTGTGTTACATTTTTCCCAGCTTGTTTCCCACTGCTGAAAAAACACAGCATGTAGCTTAAGGCTAGGTTCACACGAGCGTATTATGCTCAGCGCATAATACACTAGTGTGAGAAAAAAAAAATATGTAAGCCGATGGTACCTAGTTCCGGACACACTAGTGTATGATGCACATACGCTGGGTCCAGAACACTGTGTGTTGAATTTTGGCCGGCGTATTATACACTGCGCCCAAAATGCAACCACACAGGAAGTGATGTGAACACCGAGGGAGTGTTCACACTGTCGCTGGTAAGTTCAAAAGAAAAATACGCTTGGCATATTTTTCTTTTTGTTTTTCACACTAGCGTATTATGTGCTGCGCATAATAGGCTTGTGTGAACAAAGCCTTATAATGTGAAATCATCAACTGCAATTGCTAGTGTAACATCTCAGTGATGTTTTCAATAGCTTTACATCTATTAAAAAATTTTCCTGATGCTTTTTTTTTTCTTTAAATGCAGAGAAAAGTTTACCAATTGTGACTCCAGCCTAAGGAAAACTCACCATTAGCTACTGAGGCTCAAGAAAAAAGGAAACTGAACTAAATTTGCATGGTGTATAATATGGCAACTTGAAACACTACAATAGAACATTGTTCATTAGATTCCATTCTTCATTCATTAAAGAAGTAGAGCGCGAGTTAAAAATAATTAAGGCCAGGGCTATTACAACTAGCTCAGCTACAAAACGTTCAGTGTGGTGCTGGTCTAAGAATGAAATTGCCAGTTTTGAAACTAACTTGCTGACATTAACTGAGGATAGGGATCAGAATTGGCTGAACCAATTGCAAAAAAAGCAAACAAGTATAGGAAGAAGTTACAAGCCTTTTAGCATACCAAGATGATACAAGCTCTACAGGAATACAAGGAATTGAATTGAGAGGATAGAAGGCACATCAACCAGATCAATTTGGCAGGTCCCTGGTGAGAGCTCCATCCACAGGGCAATGTATCAACAAATGGTAGCTCAGAGGAAGTAGAAGGAAGTGCTGCAAACATGGCCAGATCATGCAGAAGACTTGTTTTGTCTGTCAGGGAGACAGAGAACCAGATAAAGGAGGTGAAGGCCACCCCTCTAGTTGGGAGCAAACATTCCGGTCAAAACAATGGCACAACAGAAAGGCAAGACAGAGAAAGTAAAGTTGTGCACTGGAAGATTTTAAATCAAAATGCATGGATAGCCAGATGCACTGGCCATTTATCCCGTTTCTCACACCTGTCTGTCTTGTGTAGAATCAAGACTGAACTCTCTGTTTTCACAAGGGCAGTGGAAGTTTACACCATAGGAAAAAACAAGACTTTACCAGATGCAAATAGTTATTACCAGTGCCTTATTCTTTAGCTTAAATATAATTACAATTTTAGCTTATAACTTGTTGCATGGATTATTAACATAACATATTCAGCATTTATCTGATAAATCATTTTGCTGCTCCCTTAGATTTTATTTGGCAGTTTTAGACCATGGCTGTCAAAAGGTCACGCAACAGCTTGCATAATAATATAGTTTTTTTTTCTTTTTATAAATTATAGTTTTTAATATAGCTTAATTTTCATTCATTTCTGGTGAGCAGATAGAGATTATATTCTCTTGGGGCACTTTATGAATTGATATTCTTCACGTTGTTGTTGGAGACATTCCGTTTTCACTCACACAATCCTCACTGTGCGTGTGTTGGCACATTTGGACATTCACTATTTATCTTTATATTACTTTTGATGCGGCACTATACTGTGCCTATTGTTTGCACTTTCTTTTTACAGTTTTGTTGAACATCCCATAATATAGTTTTTGCAGGTGTCCATTGCTGACAATTTACAACACTGGAAGGTATCTGTAAACAAACAGAACACCTTGAAAAATATTTTTTTAATGAGTGCTTAAAGGGGCACTATAGTGCTGATATCACTGCACACATACATATAAAACTCTTTTATACTAAGTCAATTGCAGACACAAATAGTTAAAACCGTTTAGGGAAGAAATACTACTTGCCATTTGTTTCCCTTAATTAATTTTCCTGAGAGGTGACATTTTCCCTCTCCTTTCTGTTCTGCAGGTGAAGAAAAAACTGCCTGACTGCTATTGGTTAAGCAGTGTGCTGACATTTTGGCCACATAAATTAAGTTGGAATGCAGGAGATTACAGAGGGAAAGCTGACTTGTGCACATGAGCTAAGTAGTAAGTAGGGCAAAAATGCCCAGTACCTTTTCATGGAAAACTGGCCAGTACACGTCACATACACATTTCCTGGTGCAGGAGTTTATCAGTGCTGTGTCATCAATCATTCTGCATCACATGAAACAACTACTGGAGAGAAAAACACTTCTCACTAAGGTATAGTACTGCATATGTAAAGATGTAATTTCACTATAGTTCCCCTTTAATTTCCTACACAGTTGAAGGCCCTGCTTCAACTAACATTTCCTAAGAAATGAAAAAGCCCTTTATGCATTTATTCCTATTATGCACAATTTGCAAAATTTACAGGAAGTCTGCTATTGTAATTTAAAACAACATTTACATAAATTTTGATGGGTTTCCCAGTTCATACATAAATATAGGTAGAACAAAAGTTAATTTAATAAGCAGGTGGGTATCAATCTTTCAGTTTACAAGTAATGTGTAGGGAATGAATAACTGCCATGCCAACTGTATATAAAACTCTATGCCACTGTTGGTTGTAAACTACATTACTACAAAACATAATTTTGCTTTAAAAAAGGAAACCGCAATCAAATTAAGATCATAAAAGCTGGTAAATAGACATATTTTAAAACATATTTGATAAAGGATATATGAAATATAAGCCAAAAACATAAAGAATGAATATTTGACGTGTCATTTTAATATCTGCCCAAGGAGTCTTTTTTTCTGCTACTGTAGGCATGTAGCTGCAAAACTCAAAAGAACATATGGGTGTGGGTGCTGATGGCAGACTCTTACTCAAATAAATCCTAGATCCACTGCAGGTCAGTACAGAATTCAATGTATAAATATATTGAAGGGAAGGCCCCCTACAGCAAATACTTCTGCAGAAGAATTAGTCAAGGCAAAACTGAACAAGTTTAAGAGTGAGCTAAAATCAGGCAGATGTTGTTTGAGCAGTCAATAGCTTCAGGCACAACAGTTCTGAGTGAAATGGAGAACTTATGAATCTCCACTGTAGTTTTTAGTAACTATGCCTATTTCACACTATATCATTTTTTTTTTATTTCCCATAAAAATATGCATAAAAAATCAAGTCCATAACTATGCAATGAAAAAATTACTTAAAGATTAAAATGACCCATAATACCTAGCTGACTTTTTAACAATGGTAGGTTCACTTCACTCTCTTTATTGTTTTTAATAAAATTTACCAAAAAAATAAATAAGGCAAACCTGAAAATAATATTTTTTTTACTCTTCACCACTCCAAAAAGGCCTTGCAAATAAGACTAATAAAGAAATTTAAATAATGGCGACAGATTGACAAAACTGAAAATACATTTTGTATGATTAGGAAAAATTAAAAAAAAAAAGGAATACAATATTTTCTTTAGTTGTTCATTAGGAGGAACTTAATCGGAAAAACTAAATTTAATTAAATAATTGAGAATACTCACCAAAACCTGTAAATATGATCTCCTTTGTACAGAGCATGTATTCTAAACATTTCCTCTTTGCTTAGTTAACGGCAGAGAAAGAGCTCATAAAATGGCAGCATTGTTTAGTAAAATAGAAACATGTGAACGAATCCTTTGCAGAACAGATGTGACAGGTATTTATGTAACTTTAGGGAAAAATTGTAAAAATGTCAAATATCCATGCAGCCACTTGAGACTATGAACCTGCATTTGCAGCTGCTTTTTCAAGAAGATAGTGCAGAAGTAAAAATCCTGCCACATTCTTGCCCACTGCTTCTGTTTTTCAGCTAAAATAGCTCAAAACTGCATGGCAAGCTTCTCCTTCCCAAATGAAAGCTCTAATGCCTGCTTCAGCAGACAAATGAACCAAGTTCCTATGTTGCTGGAAGAGTGACAGTATTGCCAGCCAATGAGCTCAGGTTTTCTGAAAAATCACCCCCTTAATTTATTCAACATTAGGTCATATGACACTATTTCTAATTCCATTGGCTTAAATAAAGGGAAAGGTAAGCCTACTAAGATAAGGCCACCCATCTTTACTTGCTTAGACTGTAGACTCATCTTATTTATGAAAGGAATATATATATAAAAAAAAAAAAAAATACTGAATAGTTTAAACTTACCAGAGACTCCCAACAGCTGAAGGGCCGGAGCTCAGTGATCTTCTGAGCTTTCTTAAGTGAGCAACGAGGTATCAAATATAGCTCATCCAGGGAAGCATCTTGCAAGAAGTTAAGAATTTTCACTTTGTAATCTTCATTCAGTTTCTCATCCCCACTGCCATAGTCTTCATCCAGACAGCTTCCAGCATCTGAAGCAGATTCCTCACTTTCTAAGTATCTGGAGTCCCTTTTTGCACTTCCAGCACTTTTTTTCCCTTTTGTTTTTTTCTTTACACCATTTTCAGCCACTTGTTTATTAGACTTCTGGCCCGACTTTGGTTTGGTAATGCTTTCATGAATATTTTTGTTATTTCTGGATAACGCCGTTCCGTTAGAAACCTCCATTTTGGAAGCATTGTGCAAACCATCTGTGCATGTAACAAACACATACAGATACGTAAACATTTAGTTATGTAATTTACCTTACTGTTAAATTGTATTGTTCTGGTCTAAGAAGAACTAAAGCACTCATATGTTTAGGGGTGAAGGAGTCTGGGTGTTCTAAATATACATACCAATCAATGTCTTTTGTCCCCTGCTGCTGCCTCCTCCTTGGTTTATCCTACAGGATCGAGCATTGCGATCCAACAGCACTTCCTGTCTTCTCTCTTGTGTGCAGACATGCACAAAAGTGGAATTGGGGCCTAATATTATAATATCACTTCAGCATTTGCTTGCATCCAATGAAGGAGAGGAAGTGGACCTTTAGAGGGATTGCAACACTGGATCCTGCAGAGTGAGGAGTGGCTGAAGCAAGGAGGGGGCAGCAGTGGGGGACAAAAGGCATTAATCGGTAGCTTTATTTAGACAACCCAGGCTCCCACAACCCTAGACATAAAAGTGTTTTAGTTCTCCTTTAACAAAGGAATTTCCTCCATACACTTTGCATATCAGTTATATTTATTAGTTTAGAAAGTGGCATCAGGAAAGGGGATGGTACCAAACATTTTAGCGTTTATCAATGACTGAAAGAGTTGCTCCTGTTTACACTATTTGAAGTTCAGCTCCTGAAGGGATTTCTTTCCAAAAGTACTCATGTTATACAAAAGCAGTATTAGAAAAATATGTGGAAGCAGGTATTTCATTCCACCAAAGTGCTTTATTCCATAATGTGAATAAAACACTTTTGTGCACAGAGACCCCTGCTTGTTCATTAAATAAGTGGTAAATCTGCACTTTTACAATTCTATATATATATATATATATATATATATATATATATATATATATATATATATATTAGGATAGAGTGGTCAGAGTGGTCAGTCTACAGATGCAAAAAAAAAAAATGAGTATTGCAATAGGTACTAGGTGATCCATTTTTTGTTGGTCTAACAAGTCAGTTTAGATAGACCAGCTTTCAAGATGTCTAAACGGACAGTCCAGAAAAAAAAAAATAAATCATCAACTATCAAAATATTCATACACACAATATAAAGCATAATCCTACACTAAGGGAAATACCTGACAGACATTACTGGAAGAAGAAGAAAAAGTGTGTGTGTGTGTGTGTGTGTGTGTTTAATCAGTACAATGTGCTAACACCAGATATCATTCCATTAGGTTCGTGTCAATCTTTGTGCAAGGACCTTAATAGCCATTGCACATGCTGCATTGGTATTTACTTTCAGTTTGCTAATATTTCTCAGAGAAATTAGAAAAGCAGTAAAATTTATGAAAAATAAAAATATATTAACACCATGCTAATGACAACCAGCCTGTGACTAACTGAAATGCTCTGGCAAGCCTCTTGTTTCAGTGTGAAACGGAAGAATCTGGAAGCTTAGAGAGCAGGTAGCTATGGACCACATCAGCGCAGATGCTGAATTCTTCTGCAAGCAGAATATGTTATTCCTCCACAGAAGGTGCAGTCCAAATTCCTTGTAATTAGAGTGCTGTGCTCTTTGTTTCAACAGTGTGGTGGCTCAGTGGTTGGCACTGCTGGGTTCAACTGTACCCTGGACTTAATCTGCATGAAGTTTGTATGTTCTCCCCGCACTTGCGTGGGTTTCCTCCCACAATCCAAAAACATACATCTGTGTGTGACTGAATAGGGAAAATAGATTGTAAGCTTGACGGGGCAGGGACTGAAGTGAATGAGGAATCTCTGTAAAGCGCTGCGTAATATAGTAGCACTATCTAAAAAATGAACAAGTACAAAAAAAAAAAAAATATTGAATGAAGAGCTCACCTAGCTACAGGTGAGTCCACTAACCTACTAAAGGGGTTAATTTAGCAAATCACAGGCTGGCTGGATTTAACATGCCAGCCAGCCTGTGACTTTAGCTTCCCTCTGATACTCTGGTGTCATTAGCCTTACACAAAAATTAGACATGGGGAAAACAGGCTCGTATATAGGGGGTATCTCTACAAACTGGCCAACAACAATAAACAATAATAAAATGGCCTTTAATTAAAGTTTAATAATCTCATCAAGCGTCTATGCCCCCGGTTAAATATAACAGCTGAAATACCCAGATCTTACCATCTATACCCATCTTTATACCAGTAATATGTGAATTAAACCACCGTAGATTAAGGGGGTTATTCACTAAGATGCGACTTCGACTCTCAAATAGCGGATTCCCATAGCAAATCTGCAACCGTGTCAATTTCCCCATTGTAAAGTCATGACCGCGACAATTTTTAAAGTTATTACTTCAACAATTTTCCATAGTAACATTGCGACTGTGGCAATATTCTCATTTTGCGACTGCAAAAGTATCAGTCTATTGCGACTGTCTTTAGCTGGCGAATTCACAACTATATGCAACAATTCGGACTTTAGTAAATAACCCCCTTATACCATAACGGTTTGATAAAGGGCTGTAGCCCAAAACATGTCACTGCTGCTGTTATTGTACCACATTATATTAACAGTAGTAAAATTCACCATTTGACCGTGTTGCTCCTTTCTTACTTAATACTGGTCTATTTATACTGTGATGGAAGTACAGGAATCAGTGGCACCTAAAAACATACTTAGAAGTACCAGCCCCATGGGACTGCGTAAGCATGGTTTAAGGGAGAACTATAGTAAAGGGATTCCAGTCTCGGTGAGGAGACTCTTTTTGTCTCGCCGAGACTGGGATCCCTTTAAAGCGCTCGCTGATGTCCGTGTGCAGGACATCAGCGAGCGCATATCAGTCAGTGCGAAGTGAGGCGAAGACTCCGCATCTCACTTCACACTATCGTGAATTCCCCCCCTACATCTTTACATATGCAGTACTATACCTTAGTGAGAAGAGTTTCTCCCCAGTAGTTGTTTCAACTGAAGCAGAATAATTACAGAGCCCTGGAAAACTCCCGCACCAGGAAAAGTGTGTGATGTGTACTGGCCAGTTTTCCATGAAGAGATACCCTTCCCCGGACAATTTTGCACTACTTACTACTTAACCCCTGCGCACAAGTTAGCTTTCTGGAGCCCAAGACTCTAATCTCCTGCATTCTAGGAATGTAAACAAAGCATGGCTGATGAGGCCAAAAGGTTACCACACTGTTTAACCCAGGGGTCCCCAAACTACGGCCTGCGGGCCGGATGCGGCCCCCTGAGGCCATTTACCCG
>WMED01026460.1:0-10809 GCA_019650415.1 Pipa parva
TATTTACGATTTACACAACGTGCCAACTTTTCTGATTTTGGGGTTTGTATTTCTATAAAAAGTTAATTTTTCCAGCCCTACTTTTTCTTCTATTACCTCCTTTTGAGCACTCCTAGGTTTGCATTTAGGATAAGGAAAGTAACATTTGTTTGTTTATTAAAGTGCACCACACCTATTGTACACCAATAGTCCTCTAACATACACCCTTCCTGGGATCCTAATTAACCGTCACTAATATGTAACTTTGGAGTGTTTAGAGTGTCCTTTTAACATTAGTGTAGGTTATTGTTACTTTCTGATATCACTGATGTTCTCCATGGGTGGGGCAAGCCAGGGACAGCGAATTAAGGTAACCAACTCGGCATATATTGTATTATTATTGAAAGAGTATTTAATGTGAATAAATCTTTAGTGCAGAAGTCAAAAATGTGGTGTGTGTAAATGAGGAAAGCTTTCAATTAAATAACCTGAGAATTGACTGGACCAAGAATAAAACGTATAATTTACACGAAGATGGAAAAAATCTAGTAACGTGAAATCTGGTATTAAAAACTAGATTGTAAACATGCACGTTTACTTTTTTATAAGATAATAAGAACAGGCCCTCTTACCTATTATTCTCAAGCTCCCAGCATTAAAAGCATAGTCTTCTGTGATGTCATGTACTATAACTGTCACAGTGGATATGACATCAGGCCAGATTCCATCTGACACTTTCACCTTCAGTTTATAGACACCAGGCAAAGCACCTTCTTTCATGGTCAGCAGTCCTGTGGCATCATGAACTGAAAACACCCTGTGATAGAAAAGACTAAAATGTATGCAACTATCTTTCAGTGACAATATCGGCAACTAAAATTCAACAAAATGGTGCATTTGGCCTTTCTTAGAATAATATAGGCATATTGCCAGTATGTTGTTAATAATGTTGAAAAAGATGGTTATGGTGTCATCATCTCCTTTAAATAGCTCCATGTAAAGATGACATTACTTCACTTCAATACACCTACATATAATAAACTTGGAAGAATATGCCACTGCTACCATTTGCCTGACTACTCTCAGAAAGTACTATATAACAATTCACTTAATCGATGCAACAATACTCTGTTTAGTGACTATGCCCAATTGAACTAGCTACACTATAGGTGAACGAACTGTCACATAGTGTTGTGAATTTACTTCCGCAGGCAAATTCAGTCTATGATGAAGTGCTTCTCAATTTCTCCGTGTACTCATTTTTTCTGCTTGCATGGCTCATTGTGTTCCTCATTTTTCTACAAAATGCTACATTCTGACTGCAAGAGTATGACAGCCCTGTGAAAAGACTGTGACATCATCATTCATGAAGGTCCAAATGGTCTCAAAAAGGTTCACATTTGAACCCATTCACCACTTCTCCAACTTCACTTATTGCTCAAACTCTGCAATGTGGCAAATTTGCATCCAATTTAGAGTAAAGGGGTTGATGGCCAGGCCTTCAATGCAGTATAACATGACTGTTTATTCAAAAGTGACAATAAAGACTGTGACCGAGGGACAAGATGTGTAGGGACATGATAACATATGGGTAAGTAGGATAGCAAGAAAAACAGAAGAAAACATAACAACTCCAATAATAATAATGAATATGTTAATGGAGAACTAAAGGTATAAAATAAAAAAGACATTAAAAAAATTACCTTATATAGAGATGAACTGCTACAGTCACAGCATGAGCTGTGCTGTAATTACCCGGCATTGATGCTGACATCACAGCACAGGCTGACGCAGAAGCCAGAACGAAGTTCCTCCCACTTGGTTGAATCAGCAGTCCAAATGGTTGAAACGTCATCACGTTCATTGCGGAGGCCAATGAGAATGCTCCCTGCAATAATGAGTGTGATGAAGTGTGAAGTCAGTGAACCAAGTGGGAGGAGCTTCATGCTGGGTTCTGTGTCAGCCTGCTCACTGTGAAGAAGCATCGGGTGCCGGGTAATTACAGCACAGTTTATGCTGTGACTGTAGTGATTCATCTCTATATAAGGTAAGGTTTTTTAAGAAGTCTTTATTTTCTACCTTTATGTCCCCTTTAAATAGTTGAACAAAATGTAGAATTTTATTCCCTAATAGGTTACCTTGATTTTCCTTCAAGATAATACATTTTGTGCTCCCATTCATCTAAATCAGGAGCCGGAACTTTGCCGAGAATGAGTGTTGGAAGGTAGCCTAATAAGATATTAAGAGAAAGAAAAGTATTGTTGTCAAGTTAAGGTTATTGTTTCAAAACAATGTCAGTCTTAAAGGGGATGAAAACCTTATATGGAATGTTGAATATGTTATAGATGATAGTTTCATAAGGTAATATGCAATTGATCTTCATTTTTTATTTTTGTACATTCTGATTTACTTAACTTTTTCCTAAATCTCTTATTATTATCCTCTGCTACTAAAAGAAAGGTAACATCAAAAAATAAAAATGCCTCAGATTAATTTATAGTTATTATGCATTCAATCTGTGCTTCCAAAAATTCTAAATTGTGTATAAAAAAATAAGATATTTAGCTGTTTAGCTTTAAAAATTGGGCTTTAGGGCACACTTCCTGTATATGTATTATCTGAACTTCTTGTATATGTATTAGCTGACCTTCCTGTATATGTATTAGCTGAACTTCCTGTATATGTATAATCTGAACTTCCTGTATATGTATAATCTGAAGTACCATAGAAAACAATTAGCCTAGGCTAGGTCTGTTTAGCAACATGACTGATATCAGTGAATTTAATTTCAAAGATAATATTTTTAGAAATGCAGTATTTGAAAAACGATAACCTTCCAAATAGGAAATTTTATTTTTAGACATCACTGACCTTTTAAGGTTTTTTGTTTTTTTTGTTTTTTTAATTTGGGCAGCAATATCACTTTTCAACCAACAGATGATGCTGTGTATTCTCCTGACTATATCCAAAGAGAATGCAGCATTTGTTCAGTACACAAGTGATATTGCAGCCTAGCTGAAGGGGAAAAAAGGAAGTTATATAAGAGAGGAACAGTGATCAGATGAGTTGCAAAAAAGGAAATAAATTAAAGAGCAGGAACAGGGCTGGAACAGAAATTTTAATATTTAAAATCAATGCACCTTACTGAAACTGTTATTACAAGCATGTAGATTTTAGAATTAATTTAGGTAATTGAGACCCATTAAAACATAAAAAAAAAGGCATCTCAAGTGCCCAAAATGCATCCACATTTAAGGGGATTATTCACTAAAGTCCAAATTGTTGTATGAATTCGCCAGCTAAAGAGAGTCAGAATAGACTGCTACTGTTGCAGTCGCGTCTTAATAATGAGAATATTGTTGCAGTTGCAACTTTAATAATTGTCATGGTCACGACTTTACAATGGGGAAATTGTCACGGTTGCGGATTTACTATGGGAATCCGATGTTTGACAATTAAACAGTCGAATTCGCACCTTAGTGAATAACCCTCTTATTGTATATGGTGATTTGCACCAAATAAAATGTAATATGATTAGCACATCTACAGATATAAATTACCTTTGAAGCTATAGACAATGCAGTCCAAGTGACCTGTGAAATGAGGATGATCATTTTTGTCTCCAATGAGAATGGTTAATGTATTGGTAGATGAGAGAGGTGGATTTCCACTGTCAGTGATTAAAATTGGTAAATAAAACACCCTATCAATTTCTCTGTCAAAACTCCGCAAAGCAGTGATCATTGCACTTCCATTGTGAAGATCTTCAAGACTAAAGTCAAGGGCTGTCAAAGGATTACTTAACAGATAATAAGAAAACGGTGCCCCATTAACTGCTGTATCATTGTCTTTGGCATGTAACAATGTTGATGTTTTGTTTATCTGTAAAACATGTGGACAGTTTGTATTTTCCCAAATCACAGGACTATAGTGGACTTCAAATTCTGGTGCATTATCATTAATATCATCAACAGCAATACAAATAGTTGCACTGCCTGTGAGTGGGGGCTCTCCCTTGTCAGTGGCAAGTATCACCAGGTTATGTTTAGAAGATGTTTCTCTATCTAAATGATTAGCAACTACAATTTGTCCATCGCTTCCAACAGTGAAAATACCTCTAGGGTCTGATGAATTCAAAATGTGATAAGAAAACTTTCCATTTGGACCAGAATCTAAATCAATTGCTGATAACTGAAACACTGTGGTGCCAATGTCAACATCCTCTGGCATGGAAATGGCTTCATAACTATTTGGATAAAAAACAGGAGCATGGTCATTGGAGTCTCCCACCTGGATAAGGCAGTATGCAATGCTAAAGAAATCCATGTCTTCAACTTTTACAGTCAGGTTAAAAGATCGCTCATAGGTCCTTTCAAAATCCATTTTTTTACGCAAACGAATGATTCCTCGCCTGTTGATTTTATCAGTCTCTATGAAGAATTTTCGGTCCTCATCCCCTCCAATTATGCTGAATGTCATCAAAGCATTTTCGCCTTCATCCATATCCAACGCATAAAGGATGGCAACCTCACTATTAATTCCGCAACTTTCTGGAACATAAACTGTATAAATTGTCTGCGTAAAGACTGGAGCATGATCATTTACATCTGAAATCAGTATGGTAACTGTTCCTGTCCCAGTAAGTCCTCCTCCGTCTTTAGCTTCGACAACAATTAAATATTTGTCCTCCTTTTCCCTATCTAATGAACCCAAAACAGTATAAATTGTGCCTATAGATGGGTTAATTGCAAACAAATTGAGGTTGACTTCATTCTTTACATTCTGGACAATACTGTAGGTTAAGATTGCATTTGTCCCACATTTTGGGTCATCCAAATCAAATGCTGTCATCTCCATGACTATGGTGCCTGCAGGTGAGTTTTCTCTAATGTATCCTATAAAACAGCCATCACTGTTACAAAGAAAGGTGGGGCAGTTATCATTTACATCTTTTATAGCAATAATGACATCTGCAAAACCCGTCAGACCTTCCCCATTTTCATCAGTAGCAACTGCAATGAAACGCCACACTGAATGTTGCTCACGATCCAGCTTTTTCTGAACATATATTTTTCCAGTAAATTGGTCAATATAAAAAACACTGTTAGCTCCATGTCCATGCAAAGAGTATCGAAGACTACTCTGATCTGCTTCATAGTCAGGATCAACTGCCAAAACCTGCAATTCAGTACATGACAATAATAAATTAAATAATTGAAATAATTATATGCAACACTTCAAAGCTTACTTATTTTTCTTCTAATATTTAGGTTTGAATTAAAATATATATTTTGTTAATGTTTATCTTTAATTAGAAACATACCTGTAATCCTAGGGACAAGGTCAGCTAGACCCAGCTATGGTTCAACTATCAATTCAATCATGATAAAATTTTAGAGGTCCATGAGTCAGAGATCTATCCTCTCCCATTTTTTTTAAAGGGGGACCTGAATCCCAGTCTCCCACTGTTGACATTGATGCTTTTCCCAAGAAAATGTAAAGGGGAAAGCAGTATACAGCAACACCAAAGGTTCAAAACAGTAAGTACCTTTACATGCTACTGTAGAGAAAAGTTATCTGGCCTCCTACCTGCCCCTACAGCCCACATGGGCAGGGGTGGAAGAGAAACAGATCATGTCATACGAGTCAGCCCACTCACAGTAATTGGCAGGAGGTCATCCTCCTATGGAATAAGACTTTCAGGCAATTCCCTAGCTGGGGACGGACGCAATATATAATGTGGGCCCACCTGCCTGGATGCTATATTTTAGGAGCTGCCTGGAAAGAAAAGTTCCCACCCTCCCTCCCTGGCTACAATAGAGTACTACTACAGCAACGAATCTGTAACAGCAATTTTCAGTCAATGTAAAGCAAAAAAAGTACAATGAAATGTTTAAAAAAAAAGTTTTGCAATTATTGTCACAGCTTGAGGGTTTTTCCATGAACATTGCAAAAACTGTTACTATGCCACACTGGAATGCATTGTACATTGCTCAGCCACCCAATTATATTGCTCAATGCCCAGAAGAACATATTTACATGAAAATCAGTGCCAGACTTCCCTATAGGCAATGGAGACCTGTGCCTATAGGTAACTCAAGTGAAAGGGCACCTCTGATAGTCAAGGAGAGGGGGATTCAGGGGCATAAGTACTAAGAATTATTTCCCTTAATCAATCAATTTATTGAACCTGACATTTGTAATTTTGCTTTAAGTAGAATTAAGAGTCATACAGAAAAACACTTTAGGTCATTTAGAACATTATTAAAAATATGATTATCTGCACAAAAGGGTGTGGTCAGTTAGTGGGTGTGGCCTATGACACCAAGTTTACTTTGTAAGCTCCTGAGAAGTGAATCCAGCAATAATGCACATACAGTACAAATACATACTCTTTGCCCAGCTGGCTGCTACAATGCCCATTTTTCAGAATCCCAGACATATTGTTTAGCATTCAATAGCTAATAAATGACCTCCCTGTTGGCTCCAGAAATCCCATTAGTTACCATGACTAATTAGATACCTGTAAAACAAACACAGGCAGATCAGTCAGCTCCTCTAGAATGCTGTCATGGTATTCAGTCTGTGTGAAAGACGGGACCTCATCGTTCAAGTTAATGACATTGATGACAACAAGGGTATGATTCTCCCATTTTCCGTCACAAGCCACTATCCTGAGTTCAAAGCTTGTGTCCTGTTCGTAGTTTAGACTTTGAGTGATAAAGATTGCTCCAACTTCAGGATCCACATCAAATATCCCCTTGGAGTTTCCATTTGTAATCTGGTACCTGAGTTTGGCATTTTCTCCTGTAGGTAAAGAACACTTGATTTTCACTGCAGCTTCAAAACTACATTGGTAAGTGCTTTAAATTTAATTTATTTATTGGGAGGGATTACCTTTAATATACTGTATATTTTTCTTAAAAACAAATACATAATTAAAGCTTAATTGAATACGAACCCAGAACATCCTTTCTTTTGAAATCAGTATGTGGACTTTTGAGTGGAAGCTGCCATATTGTTTGCCTTAGCTGAGGTAACCTTTAATAAGATCAGTCTCAGTCATCATAAAATGCTATTGTGGGGTTGCATTCGGTCTCAAGCCTCCTGGGGGCTTTAGTACAGTATCTGTGCCCATTGGCACCCAGATCCCAATGAGTCACCTTTTTTTTTTAGTTCTAGGGGGTAGAAAAAGAAGGGGTGGCACTGTGAAAGCCAGGAGTGCCAATCCTGCAATAGGACCCAGGACCTATACAACTCCTATATGCTAAGGCAAAGAAAATGGCTGAATTCACTAATAATTTAGAAAGGAAAAGTGCAAGAATGGAATGTCTCCATTACTATCTGTAAGCAAATGATGTTATTTTATTTATTTATCTGGCTGTTGCTGTGAGTTGGTTGCTCCTGTTGCAGCAGTGAGTGTGAGCTGCACATCCATGGAAGGACAATGGGGAAAGTCCCACACCCCTAGAAGTCCTGCTACTGAGCGGTAGCACCATGCATCACTCAACTGCAAAAAGGGTAAACTTGCGCTTGCTCAGCTAGCTTGTGGAAGAGCCCCTCGTGGGCACCCATAATAGCCAAATGGGTGATTGTACAAGCTGTGATTTGGGGGTTCAGAACTGCCGAATTCTCACCCAAAAATGCCTCCCATATTAGACATATTAATGGGGCCTATTTAATAAGTCTAATTTGACCATATTGATTGATTTCATCACACTTTGCTGTCAGTTTTTGTTTCCCTGCACTTTTAGATTCCCGTGATTAACAAAGGATCGATAAAGTTGTTTCCCCATCAAAATAAATCGTTATCAATAAATATTGATCTGTTAACGGGGCACACTTTGCAATGCTTTTCTATGAAGATTCCTTCCATTGCAGATCCATATCAATTCAATTCAAAGTCTCTTTTCAATGGGAGAATATTTTGGACTTAGGCTAAATGACAGGATCAACTATATAGAGAATAATGAGTTTACACCAGCCTGAGAGTAGAGAATTGCTTTGGTGAATAAAATGGTTTTTGAACATCTTAGTAAATACAAGAAAACAGAGATGTCATTAAATACAGGCTGTTTCTCCTACATTCACTACTTGAAAAACCTGTTCGACTTTAGTAAATGTGCATTGTCTCACCAATTATATGATTATTTTGATCATGATATTAATGTGATGAAATAGCTGAGTATATTTCTAACATTCTAAATATTATAAACTATACTATATAGTAGTACTAGACTATAGTATACTATATAGTATTCTATATACTCGACTATTAAACAATTAAACTATTAAACAATTTCTGGCAGAAACATCTCATGCAAATACTGGCTTATAGGTAGGCTTAACATAGACTAACAGAGAGGGTAAAGCAATTATCTTTATTGATTAACAGCAACTAATTAATTATTAGAAAAAAAACATATTCTAACCTATTTTTAATAACAACGAGTACATTTTATGTGCAGGCATTAACCATTACTGATCCACCGTACTGCATGTTCTTAAAGTACCAGTGACAACAGAAAAAGGAAATTGCTGTTTGGATTGTCATGGCAGTTCACGTTATGCAGTACTATCATTCTATGCAAAAATGTCATATTTTAACTTATTTTTTTATTGGTTTGTGTTGTCTTTCTATGCTGGTTGCAGCCAAATCAGGCTTTCTGGAGCACTTCATTAACATGTATTATCTAAGCTTCAATAGGAAACAATATGAACTATGTAGACTCTGTTTAATTAACAGATATAAGATGGCTGCCACCACAAGGGAAGAGAAACAAACTCACAATAGTCCAAATAAGTAATTCAACTTTAAAGATAACATTGTTACCAGTAGTAACAATGTAGTGAAGGAATAAGGGCCATGTCAATTCAGATGGGATTTTTATTTATTTTGCTTGTGTAAAGTTAAAATATAGTGGTCGTGTTAGTCCACAGATCCAAAAAATGAGTATTGCAATACTTGGTGATACCTTTTTTACTGAACTAACAGTCTTTTTAAATAGACAAGCTTTTGAGAGGTATTCTCTCTTCTTCAGGTCTAAAGCAATACTACAGAAATGGTCCAACTATCCAATATCATGGAAAGGACGTATTCATACAATAAAAATTAATTTTCTACCAAGACTGCTTTATAACTTAATGACGTTACCAATAGAAATCCCAATGACTCAATTGAATAAGCTACAACAAGCGACCTTAAACTTTGGAGACAAAAAAGACACAGAGTAGCTAAAGAGGTACTGATGTCCAGTAAAGCACAAGGAGGCCTGGCAATGTCACATTTTCTCAAGTATTATATAGAAAGCCAACTAAAAACCCTCACACCATGGTATCAAAAAGAAAACCAGAACATATGGTCAAAGATAGAAGCAGAGGTGATAGAACCAAACTATCTACACACATTACTATGGTCAAACCCACTGAAGACAGAGACGCACCCAATGATGCTATCTACAACCAAATTTACTATACAAATTTGGAATAAATGGGTCAAAAAACACAAATTAATGAAAGCAAACTCAGGACTCACAACTTTGGTACACAACAAAAAATACAAAGAACTAGGTAGAAAGACTGCAAGGAAATTGGAGCAAATAGGACCTAGACCATTTCAGGGACTCATTAACAAAGAAAGCTATAAGTTATGAACAAATATTAATTAAATGTGAACTAAATGCACCAACTCTAAATATGTACAGGCTCGACACATTCTTAACGAGGAATGGAAAGGAAGCACACCCCCACAATTAACAAATTTAGAAAAAAATAATTAAAAAATGCCCAATACAAACGGGCATAGTATCCAACCTATACCAAATAATTAACCAAAAGACAACTCAATTCTCAGAATGGCATAAATATATGCATTACTGGGCAAACAAAACAGGAAAAAATTTAGTACTAGGGGACTGGGAAGAAATGTGGAATAATGCACCCAAAACTGTCTACAGCATACAAAACCAAGAGAAAATATACAAAATCCTCTATAACTGATACCATACTCCCAAATTACTTTACAAATTATACCCCAACCACTTCCCCCAATGCTGGTGTAACTGTGGCCAAGAAGGAGATACCTACCATATATTCTGGTCGTGCACACTCATCACTCCATATTGGGAATATGGTAACGAGCCTAATATCCAATTTATTGTATATTATGATACAGAAGAATCCTCTAAATATATTATTAGCAAAACCAATAGAAGGGGTAGGAAATAACTAGGGGTAGGAAAAATAAACCATATAACAACAGCAGCAAAATGCCTGATAGCAAGTTACTGGATAAAATCCCTACCACTTACGGAACAGGAATTTATAGCTAAAATAAGAGAAACCAAAAGACTAGAGGAAATAACTGCCACACATCAAAATAATATACCAAGATTCATAAAGATCTGGCAATACTGGATACTGGCATATGACTAGGGACCCAGGGGGAGAAGGGAAAGAAAGGGGCTAGAGGGAAGAGAAAACAAAACACAGTAATCTAATCTAATGAAATAAATGTGATAATAGACTAAGGTAGAGAAACAAACCAAAGAACAAGAAAATCAAAGTTATGATGTAAAAAATGCAAAACATATAACTGTACAGTACAACTAACTATGTGTAAAGTTAAAAATATTGTTTATGTGTAATTAAAAAAAGCTATTGGAAGTTTACAATATACTTTACTTTTGATTTATGTTTTATTTTATTTCTGTATTTTGAAAAATCAATAAAAAGAATTTAAAAAAAAAAGCAATGCTGAGTTCAGCTAAGAAGATTTTGTACTAGTAGTTGTAAATACTGTCTGGAGTCCATGATTTTTCTCCTGTTTCT
>WMED01026461.1:0-10809 GCA_019650415.1 Pipa parva
ACAAGAATATTTTATTCATTCAGTTGTTATACTGGCAAATTTAATAATTGTTGTTCTGGCAATGAGCACTGTGTATCTAGAATTAGTTATTTTGCTATTCATCATCAGTATTTCATAAGTTAAACTTTGGTGTAACATAATATTAGTTAAATATTAGTTAAAAAAAGACTAAAGTGATAAACAGGAATAATGTACTATATACATATACATATGCACATATATATATATATACAGTATATATATATATATATATATATATATATATATATATATATATAGACAAGTATTTTATATCATATCATATATATTATAAAGTTTACTTAACAAGGTCCTTTTTCATGTGATTTAATAGCTGCAAGGAAGTCAATCCCCTTTTCTGCACCAGTGATGAGCAAAGGACCAGTGATGACAATGTATAGCACTTGAATTTTATTGGTAGTGCTATATCCAGTCAGGGAAAACAGCGTTAGCCAATCAGATTAACGGAGTAATTCAGCAAAGAGTGAACTTACCCTCCGATCCTTCGCATCAGCTCGCAGAGACTGTTAACGCGTTCGCTGATGTCCTGCGCGCGGACATCAGCGAATGCTTTAAAGGGATTCCAGTCTTTCGAGGCGTCTCGAGTCGAGCGTCGCCGAGACTGGAATCCCTTTAAAGCGTTCGCGCAGGACATCAGCGAACGCGTAACAGTCTCTGCGAGCTGATGCGAAGGATCGGAGGGTAAGTTCACTCTCTGCTGAATTACCCCCTAAGCTTTAATGCTGCCAGAACTCTATCAGTGACTTCACTGGTCTAGATATGCATTCTTAATGTATTTAAAATGGACCCAGTCGACAGAGTTATGTAAAATTCAGTGGGACAGTAAAGTGCATACAGAGCTAACCTGTTTTTTTTAATACAATGATTTAGGTGTACAGCAGTTGTGTGGAGGTAGCTTTAGTTCTTCTCTTAAATAAATGTTTAAATAAATAAGGATATTGCATTAAAGCTATGTGCTATGATAATGATATGATGCTGGACTATCTAGTACAAGGCTACAGGTATTTAGTTATCAAAACTTAAGTTTGTTACTATTTTTTATTTTTTTTATCTGTTAACCTGTTGTTCTAAGTTGCTCCAGATTCAATACAGACATTGTTGACATGACATCTCCATCTCCACAGAGGGTAATTCCCACTGAGCAAAAGGAAGAGAAATGAGGACCAATTGGTATTGGGTGGTATGGATATTCCTGGGAACTTGTTAACTAAAATCACACTGAGATCCAGAAAATATGGGGGTTATTCACTAAAGTCTGAATTGTTGCGTATAGGTGCGAATTTGCCATATAAAGACAGACGCAATAAGCTGCTACTGTTGCAGTCCCATCTTTATAATGAGAATATTGTAGCAGTCGCAACTTTGTTATGGGAAAATTGTCGCAATCTTAACTTTGTCGTGACTTTACAATGGGGAAATTGTAGCAGATTTACTATGGGAATCCGCTGTTTGCGAATTCGACAGTCGAATTCGCACCTTAGTGAATGACCCCATGGACATTTAAACACAGAAATCTATTGACTCAGTATGACACGGCATAATTTGCTTACCCATTTGATCATTACTACTGCTCCCATGGCATATATTGAAGAAAATAATCAAAAATGTTTTATTTCTAGTTGAAACAATTAAATCAGTGATACTCTTCTATTCCTGTTAGAACAAAGCAACCAGGAAAAATCTAAGAAATTGAAATAATTTTTTCAATGCTAATTTACTTTACTAAGCAGTATAAACATTGTTTTAATGCACAAACTAAAATCTTTTTAATGGTCATAATGACCCTTTTAAGAGGTCTACAAGTACAAAACCTGAATCTATCTAGACCTGAGCTGGATTATTCACATGTCATTCAAGGCTGATGACTATGGCTCAACAACTGGTAGGGGCCACAGACACAATGCCTTGCCATAAAATTATATTTTCAGCTATTCATTTGGAAAAACATGAGGCCTTTAACCACTTATCTGTCTGGGCCCCACTTTTAAATCCATATCAAAATAAACCAATGATTTGGTCTGATTGAATCATATCACAGTATGGTCTTTGGGACAGTGGCATAAATACAACAGCAAGTGGACTTTGGTGTAAAATTTAAGACCGGGCCACTTGCCTTCTTTCCAAAACACCATGTCACAATTATTACTATTTTCTTAATCCTATTTTCTTTGTTGAGTGATATCCTTTAGACTCTACACGTGATTATTTCAGTCCATGTAATAGTGTCTTTTTTGTCTTTTCTTTTGATGAAATATGCCATTGATTGTTCTCAGTGAGGTCCCTCAAGCCCCTGGGCCCAGTGAGATTGCTACTACTGCCCCCCTCCCACCCATAGTTATGCCCCTGCTTTAGGGATTCTTACTTCCTTAGTGCTAGAAGATCCATGAAATGCACAGCGAGAATCCACTCTTCTAAGAGATGACAAAAAAAATGTGTAAACTGTAAATTCTGAGAAAATGGCCTTCTACATGAATCCTCTCTGGCCTGTTACCACAATGTAAATGTCATCTGAGAATGTGAGTTTATGTACACTTGTAGCACAGAGCAGTGGAAAGCAATTTCATTATATCCACAAGGCACCAGCATGACTTTTTGATATAGCTGCCAGTTCAACTAATTTTAAATAACTACTTAAAATGCAGTCTATTTTTCTGTCCATTCATGTGTGAGCACGTTGTGAAAAAAATATGAAGCATTATAATCTCAATCAGTTCAAAGTAATAGTCAGTTCATCAACAGTCATTAGTGTAATTATTACTGCTTCATGATTTATTTTGTAATTTATAGTCTTTACTTGTTTTAAGCCTCTGAATCTCTTTTTTTTCTGTTTGATCTTGTGATGTATAGCTAGAAAACATTTTTGGGCAACACAAGCCACAAGTGGAAAAAAGGAAAACCTGCGGAGTCACACATTAGCTATATTTTATAACCCTACCTCTTTTTAGGGTCCTAGAAACATTTGCTGTATGAAAAAAAATGATCATATTCTGCTTTGTACTGGATAAGATTAAATTTATTTCTGTGGAATTGTAAAAAATAGGGTCGCTTTAGGGGGTACAAAAAGGCCAATTGGCCGGGGCCACCAACACCAAGAAGGCCTCCAGCAACACTCTGCCAGGTCTCCTGAAAAACCTAACCAGCTCTGCTCTCCTTCAGTGCTACTAATTGGAAGCTGAGTTAAGAACTGACTGTGAAATGGATAGCCTCCCCAATCAGCAACAACAATTAAGTCTGATCTAGCACTGTTACTAGTGCTGTCGGAGGCCCTCTTGAACTTGGGTGGGCATTGGGTGGTCTGGGGGGATGGTTTAGGGGGAACAATGTTGGCACCCCATTAGGGTTGCCTAGAGCCCCTGGTTTGTCAAAAACCAGCCCTGGATAAAATGCTTTTTTAAGATGTATCCTGGCATCAAAAAGATGATTTGCTGTCCTTTTATTGTACCACTCTATGGGGTATATCTATGAAAAGACCAATAGAGTCTTGAAAAACACACAGCTACACTGTAATCATCATAAGTTTTATTACTGCAAATATTAAAAAAAAAATTAAAATCTCCATTATGTGGGTAAATAAGGGCCACAGTTTTATTAAGGTTTATTTATGTTTAAAACTTATGACAAAAGATATGCCAATTGCCAATAAAAGCAGGGACGCCCACATTTAAACAACAGACAATTTAAACAACAAACAAAGCTAGCAGTCTACCACAATAATGCCTAAAGCTATTAGCTGCTATGCTCCTCCTTAATTTACGAAGTCCGTCATTAAAGAAGTAATTATGGCAAGTGCTCAAATAAACTCCACCAGATATGCTACTGTACTATACTGCCCCAACATTACCAATGCTTTGTCAACACCCCCTTAGTATCCATATAAAAAAATGCCCAGGCCAGCTAGGTTAAAATGAATTATGAATCAATGGTACATTATCCTTCTCCATTTCTTTGTGTCAGACTACAATATCACCTATTCTTTCCACCAAAGATACACATGTTTTGACCTTTCTTCTGCATCTTTCAACGGCTTTATAATTTTACCATATAGCCAACAATGACTCCTGAAAATAATGAATATAATCTAACTGGATCTTCTTTTTTTACTGTAAATATAAGGTCAACATCATGGATTCTTCCTAAATCATTGCCTCCAGCATGTATATTTAATATAATTGGGAAAGTTAATGCCACAGCAACATATCTGTATCTGTTCCTGCAGAAAACCTATATGTCTCTCATATGGATGAACTGAGGCACATCTAGCTGCCCAGTAAACATACAAGTGTTAAATTGTGACTCATGTCATGGATCTCAGGGAACAAATAAGAGGGTATCAAGGGAACTAGGTTACCACTAAAGGCAATATAGCATAACCAGAGCCCATTATGCCTCTGGAGGCACTGAGGCATGCTAAACTGAAGGATACAGGTACAAGGTGGTATATCTCCTAGAGGCAATAAGGCATACAGTGCATATGTTCTGGAACAAGGTGTAATAGGAAACACAGGAACAATGTGTGATTTGGTATGGGGCGGACTCTCTCTACCACAACACTGGTTAACACTGAGACGTAGAGTCTAAGGAGGCTCTGGTCTACACCAGAACAGTGAAGAGTGGGCAGTGCGATGGCTCAGTGGTTAGCACTGCTGCCTTGTAGCGCTGAATTCTTTGTTCAATTCCACCCTGGACTTCATCTGCATGGAGTTTGTATGTTCTCCCTGCACCTGTGTGTGTTTCCTCCCACAATCCAAAAACATACATCTATGCCTATCTATGTGTGTGTGACTGAATAGGGAATCTAGATTGTAAGCTCCAGAGACTGAAGTGAATGGCAAATCTCTATAAAGCGCTGTGTAATATAGTAATGCTATATAAATGGATAAATACATACATACCCAAAAACCCCCAGGGGACCTCCCATTTGTAACACTTGGACAACTTACAGTGGACGAAATTACAGAAGTGAGGACATATATAAATCTGGAAATGATTGCAGCTTCAGCTAACAATGTTTTGTCTGGGAAACTAAACAAAAACTGACTGAAAATGGCACCTGGGTCAGTCATGTAGCAACAGAGGACCTGAAGATTAATCACTAGATATTGTCTCAATATAAGCAAAATAAGTGAAGATGGCAACTGAAAAAGAACAAACTCAAATAACGAACTGCATTTAATCATTACTAGTGTTGAGCGATGATATCGAGAAAAGTTGAAATCAGTACGATTATTACAATTATCGGGTGTTATCGATGATCTGATGATTTTGCAAAAATTGTACCGATTATTGTCATCACTCGATAATATCAAGCAAAGAAGCCACTAAGCCAGCTATATAAACCATAACCAGCAACAGCGTGGTTATAGTTTAAAACCCAATTATTTACCTATGGAATTTAGAGCTTGGCTTACCTAATTACTTCCATATGGAAATAATTGGGTTTAAAATCATAACCAAGCCTTGCACTTTTGCTGGTTATGGTTGCAGGGACATTCAATAGGATGTCCCTGAGTGCAGCGGACAGCTGTAACAACATAATAATCACATAGAGCCACACAATTATCTTTTCTTAGCAGCCTACCGCCTTCATGTGATTTTGTTCTGGTGCAGTGACTGCCTAAGAAGTTTAAGACTGAGGCATGGTCTATTGCTAAGGAATGCTTTTCACTGTAAGTGGGTTTAGAGCTGGGGGTTATACAGTACCTAATTACTTCCATAGGGAAATAATTGGGTTCTAAATTGTAGCTGCATTCTTGCTGGCTATGATTTAAATAGTCATAATTGTCATCAGCAATAATCATCATCGGCAAATGATTATCCATTCGATGATTTCAAAAATCGATAATCAGTCCGATGACGATTGTTGCCATCATCGCTCAACACTAATCATTACAGCTTCCTATATACAGAAAAGAAGTTCAAAGTACACCTTTGAACAAATGAGCTAGGACCCCTTTTCCATCTTCTTACATTTTCTTCTTATGGCATAGCCTTTTGAAACATTCTCTTACTGCAAAAGCTTAAATAAATAATGCTTCCAAATTCCTCTCTGCTGATGATTCAGATGAGCCAGAAGAGAGCAAATAAAGAAAATAAGATAAAGCAGATAACAACCTAATATTATGATAGTTAACACTGCCATTCAGAGCTACTATAGCATACTAGCCCCCCCCCCCCAAACCATAGAGTATGACCAGGCAGAATTTGATAATGATCCAGCAATCAAATACTGTACATGCCTCACCCTAATCCATATGTTAAAGCACTAACTGTTTAAAACTAGGAATAAGTGCTAATACTGGAAGCAGTGAAGACAAGGATAATAATGTGCACTACACCAATATGCCTGTTACAGGTCATGGGATACTACATGCTCAGTAAACTCTTGAGGAACTAAGGTGCACCACGACATTATTATGCTTCTAGAGGAACTAAAACATACTAAACTTTATTATGTGGATCCTCTGTACCACAGTAAGGTTGAAGCTGGTTAACTGCAAGGTGCTGAGGATCCCCTTCATCTTCATCTTTATCCACTGCAATGGTGTATGTACTTTGCTGCTAGTGACTTTCAGGTTGGTGCCGTGAAAACACATAAGAGAACACTGGTGGAGACCTAGTTTAGCTGAACTGAATATGAAACACACAATTTTTGAAACATTGTAGCAGAACTATAATTCACAGCACTCTCTTTGAGCAACATAGGGTATGTAGAGAAACACTTGAAGAAAGGCTTGATTGACATGCTGATAGGACAATAACCAGTGCAAGTTGGAATAGCTGCAGGAGAAAGGACAGGACACTGCAGATCCACAGGCAGAACTATGGACTTTCAGTGCCTTATTCGTGAAAGTCCATGTAAAGGTCCAAATTCACATTTATTTGCCACTTTCTTATTTTCACATATTTAGAAACCTCTGTGATGTGGCAAATTTGTGACCAGTTTGGGAGCTTTTGACAGTCATCGACTTACAGTGCTCTTCACATCACTTTCGCGTGCATACACAGGTAGTTCACCTGTTCATTATGCAATGGAGTCAGGTAACAGTAGAGAATTCATCAAAGTGTATTGTATTCACAATTTTTACTTATTTCTAAAGTGTCTAATGGGGGGGTGATGGCAGGGCTGCTTATGTCTAGCAGATTACGCCACACTATTGAAGAGATGGTTACTGATGCTGTTGCTTCTTTGCTATGGGAATCCTGTTTAGTGAATAAGAAGTAGAGAATTTGAGACCCAAAGTGATGATAATTCACCTTGACAGCTGATTTCTCACGTTGATGAATAAGCCCCTCAATGCAGAGCTGATCAGCAAGCAAGATTGCGGGAGAATAAAAGGCATCCCAGGATACAATCCAAGATACAAGCTTTTTAACAGACATTCAGGAGTTGTGCTTTCACAGCACTCGAGATTTGAATCTTCCACTGCTTATGTACTCAGCATGTGAGGCAACGGGGTCTGGGTACAAACTATTTCTCTCACTGATTATTTTCTTACATTTTCAAATACTTTTCATATCTTTTTACTTTTTTTTTTCAATTCTTACATGTTTTCAGTAAAATTTTGTGGAAAACTGGTATAATAACCTATGATTTTCAGTGGGACAACTGTACAGTAAAAAAAAATCTCAAAACCCCAAAGGAGCGAATTCGACTGTCGAATTCACAAACAGCAGATTCCCATAGCAAATCTGTGACAATTTCCCCATTGCAAAGTCGCGTCAATTTTTAATGTTAAGATCACAACAATTTTCCCTTTCCCCATTGTAAAGTCGCGACAATTTTTAGGAGGTAATTCAGAAAAGTGCAAACTTACCTTGCAATCCTTCTATTCACCTCGCCGAGACTGGTACGCACTTGCTTCTCTCCTACACGTGGACATCAGCGAATGCTTTAAAGGTACCTCACCTCACGACCACTCGAGTCGCCTCGCCAAGACGAAGTACCTTTAAAGCATTTGCTGATGTCCATGTGTAGGACAGAAGTGAGCGTGTACCAGTCTTGGCGAGGTGAATCGAAGGATCGCAAGGTAAGTTTGCACTTTCCTGAATTACCCCCTTAATGTTAAGATTCCAACAATTTTCCCATAATAAAGTCAACAATATTGCGACAATATTTTCATTATAAAGACGCGACTGCGACAGTAGCAGCCTATGGCGACTGTCTTTATCTGTCGAATTCGCACCTATACGCAACAATTCGGACTTTAGTGAATAACCCTCAAGAAACTCTATTTTTTTTTATCTAACGTTTTACTTTTTCATTTTATGCAAACGGTAGAAAAAAAAAAACCAATCCAATAAAAACAGCCTCTCTTTAAGAAATATGCCTTATGAGTACTATTGAAATACATGTTATGCCATCATAAGAAGCTTTTCATTGGTTCTTAATGCATTTATTACACTGATCCAGATGAATTAAACCCCAGGATGTGCACAGGAGTAATAATAAAAGGCTTGGTAACTTAGAGCACTTCAACTAAACTGCAGAAATAATAATCTCTTAGGTTTATCTTCAATTTCTCTAATCTAAATAACATTTTCATGCGGATTGCTAAAAAAATCATTAGCTATATTATGCCTTATAAAACAATCTCATCAGTCCAACAGAATACGATTATCTCAGTTGTGTTTCTTTCTGTCTATCTGTCTGGATATCTACCATCTCTTTTATCATGCACAGATTGTCACCATGTATAATGAATGAGTTAATGCACAAGTAGCATAAAAGCCAAAGTAAATCAGATATATACATTACACAATTTAGTGTGTATTTATACACCAATGAAAGGTAAAATGAGATTTCCTTGCAAAGAGATGTGTTTCCAAGCACAGCCCTATGTGTGTGTGGAATGATTCCAGAGAGAACCTTGCTTTGTACTGCCCTGTAATTCTACAACAGAAGCAGGCGGCTGTAGGACCCTGAGTGTCAGAGAAAGGCACAGAGAAGAGAGCTGCTGCATGGACCTATTTGTATGCAATACCGTGTGCTCCCTGCATTAATAGTAATACAGATAACGGGTCCCAATTCTGCAGAAAGGAATTGAATTGCAGTGGACAGATACAGTGTGGAAGGGGATGAAACAAAGCCTGGCTGATGTCCTGTTCCCTGACAAGTCCTCAACTCGTCCTGTCATTCTGTTTCTCAGCCTTTTCTAGAAAAAAATACCAAAAAAACGTGTTTTGTGAAAGTTCTCAGTGTGGGAGATTATGATGGAGAAGACTGACTTGTGAGAGCAGCAGCATCACAGAAGGTAAGTTCCTCCACATTATCCTTGGTTGTTTTACATTTTAGCTTCTGTGAATAACTGGCTTTTAAAGCCTGTATTTGTACAACTCATCCAATGCTCCCAAAGCAGAAAGAGTGTCAATGAATAGTTACTTTTGTTTGCTATCACTGACTGTAATGTGTGAGCACACCTTATTGCAAGACATACATATACTTGCATGTGGTTACCCAGCTGCCAGACAATCAGATGCAGGTTGTGGGTCATTAGTATTTAATGAACGCAGCTGTAAATACAGTGTCACTACAATTAAGTAACTTTAGCAGATTTGTTGCATATTTGTGGCAATGCAGTGTGAGCCTTGGACCTTGTTTCCATTTTAGTGCAATCAGTTTGCTTCAATGTAGTGCACATGCTGCCCACGGTTACAAGTAGACCATGCGGACACCAGATGCAGTGATCACTTATAGCATTGATTGGGATAGGAATCTTCCTCACCTATTGTATCGCCCAATACAGCAGGCTCTGCTAAGCAGAAAGTGTTCTTTTACACATTCATAGACTATTTCAGTTGATTATTCGGGTCGTTTTGCACTTGATCTGGACATATTTCTGACCCTTTCACATGGAATCGCATTTCGGATTCATTTACAGGCAATGACGTTTTGTAAGTGCAGGAAATAATATGTATTGATTGAACAGGAACGTGACTTTAACAGTGTTGGATCTCATGTCTGGTGCATGTATATCACGCTTTATTGGACAGGAGTTGTTTTTCTTTTGTGGTGTAGCTCTGTGGATAGAATTTTATTTTATTTTTTTTAAGGGGAGATTTAGAGAGAGAGAGAGAGAGAGAGAGAGGTAAAAGACTGAACATTAAGAAAGAAGAAGATCGGTGTGCAGTGCTCAGCATACCAACTGTGCAATTATCTGCAGTGCTCTCTGGCAGAGAATGGAGCTGACAGGAGTCTGCACCTCCCAACTGTTTCTTATGTGTAGAGAAGGAGTCAATAGGAGCTCTAAGAGACTTTGCTAGTGAAAGGCTCAATGAGACCTCTACGGGGTACTGGAAAAAGTGAAATGGTAATATATGCACTTTAGGGATCATTGATTCAGGAATCCAGGGAATTTTAACCTCCGCAATATTCCTGCAAAAGGCTGCAGGATGGAAAATGAGCCCTGCTGTGTAATGTGCATTTTATATATCCCCAAAGTAGGACCTGAACAGTGGTTTTAATGCAGAGTTTTATGTGGGTTAGATTGGTCATTACCTAACGGGATTAAATACAGAGACACAGAAAACCCACAGGGCAGAACCAAATTGCATTTACACTTCTGTGATTTCAGTGCTGGTAACTGTGTTTGTACAACTTCAGTCCTTGCAGGTATAACGGTACCATTGAATACTCACGTTGTTTGAGAACATTGGCTACAATTTGCACATGCCTTGTTACAATGTAGGTGCATTTTTTATGTTCAACACTTCTAGAATCAGATAGATAGATAGATAGATAGATAGATAGATAGATAGATAGATAGATAGATA
>WMED01026463.1:0-10808 GCA_019650415.1 Pipa parva
CACAGACAGACACACACAGACACAAACACAGAGACACCCACAGACACACACACCCACAGACACACACACAGAGACACACACACTCTCACCCCCCTCTCTCTACCTACCTAGCGACCAGCGCAGCACATGGATCACTTCCTGCTTTGGGATGCTGCTACTGCTGCCGCCGTTTTTTTTTTCCTTTGGAACAAAACTTTATTGAATTGATTACAGCTGCCGTTCCAGCCCTGCCAGGGACTCACGCTCGGGCCGCAAAACCATTGGTATGTATGGCAGAGGTGGGGGCCGCAAACTATCGTCCTGCGGGCCGCGAGTTTGAGACCCCTGCTTTAGTGGCATCCAGTCCCGTGGTTCCCAGTGGGTGTTTTCCCTGCATTTTAAGTTACATGTTTCTACACTTCACTGCTACATCGTTTCAGTGTTCATATTACAAGTCCTTACACATGACACAGTTCCTGCAAAGTCACAGTTCTTCCCAAGAGACACGTGACACTTTTTACTGTATTCTTAGAGCTGACAGAAATAGCTGACAGATGAAGTATACAGAAGTCTCTGATCCTATTCAATGAGACAACCTCACTGATCAGCACTTGGCCTGCAAAAGACCCTAAACATATTGATAAGATAATTTTGGCACTTTCAGATCAAAAAAGTCTTTTTAGCTGGGTCATCTCTCACTTGAGCTGCATTTCACTGAACATTTATTTCATTTACAGAGAACAAGGCAGCATGTCTTCATAGCAGTCAGGAACTGAAAAATGTCTGCTTTACAAGCCTGGTAGAAAATCAAAGAAAATATCCAGTCTCTTGTGATGACTACATGGAGCAGTGCGGATGGCGGATGCTGGCCTTTCAAGGAGAGGAAGCTCAATTTCGGCTTACATCATAAAATGTGTCGGTTTATTTATATGTAAATTCTACCCTCCGTTCCTTTTCAAGAAAATGATCTGTGACCCTGTTGTACCAACAAGGCATCTTTTCCAGAGACTTGACTACACTACACCAAAAGATCGCTGATTCGCTCATTTCGCTGCCAATCAAAAAGGGATTCAACCTCAGACAGATCATCCAATCATCATGCAGAAGCTGAGCGTCTGGGCCAGCAGAGGCTAGCCCACTGCCCCATAGACCCCCGGAGATGGTGAGCGTCCGATGGGCGGGACAAAGCCCAGCATTTATCCAATGACTCGTCTCATTTTACTGCACTTTTTGCTTCACTATTGAACTCTGTGGATGCTCAGCGTCCACACTGTTTAAAGCACTGTGAAACTGCGGGAATGAGTGAGAGGAAAGCATCGTTACCAGTGATAAAAAGCTGATTCTGAACAAAATTTGAGTGCACTGTAGCGCATATTTAGTCAATGACATGTACACACAACAGTATGTATTTGATCACTTATTTTTTGACATTTTAGGGGAAGCTGAGCTTCCCATGCAGTCTTAGAGCAAACGCCACTGACATGGAACAGACTTCAGTAAATTGGATTTAAGATTATGTCCACCTAGGCAGATTATGCATAAAAATGGTAGCAATTCCTGTAAATGTCACCCAGTAAAGGACATAATTAACTTTGAAGCAGATAAAGTGCATTTAAACCTAATTTTCTTTCATTTCAGGTCTAATTTACAGAAGGAAAGAGTCAGAACAACAAGATTTGTGTCTATTCACAAATACTGTCTGTATACAGAACACTGTAAAAATGTGACTAACTCACAGAGATCATTTTCTATACTATTAATGGTTTCTGCCTATTTATTTCGGATGCTAGAACATTCTTTTTAAGTTAGAATGAAAAACTGAAAACAATAACAGCATACCATAAAAAACTGGCAGAGTGTTATGTGTGGAAATATGTTATGTGCCTTGTTTTTTCCACACATCTGCTTTGATTGTTGCCAGAAGTCTGAAAGCTTTTGTGCTAAGGGTCCGGTAGGACGCAAATATAGTACATATTCACGAGGCAGGGGCTCATCTAAAAATGGGTCATCGACATGAGAAAATAACCTGGCAAAGACAAAATAAACATTATTAATTTTCCTTTGACAGTAACAATATGATGCAACAGTGAAACAACTGAATACACACAGATTAGTTAAATCAAAATTAACAAGTGACATTATTAGGCAGAATGATTTATATCTTTAGTACAATTTGTACCTTTTGGTAAATGATTATTTTTGCATTAAACAAGTAAAGAAAGTTGGATAAACATGCAAGGCATTTGGGAGGGGTCATTGACTAAATTGATAATTCGACTGTCGAATTCTCAAACAGCGGATTCCCATAGCAAATCTGTGACCACAGCCACTTTAAAATTGTGACTGCAACAATATTCCCATAGCAAATTTGTGACCGTGACAATATTCCCATAATGTAGTCGAGACTGCGACAGTAGCGGTCTGTTGCAACCATCTTTTAGCTGGTGAATTCACACATTTACGTTTCAATTCACACTTTAGTCAATAACCCCCTAGATCAAAATGTTTAAGCTCTTGGCTCACAAGCAGGAGAATGAATCAACATTTAAGTGGTCCAGTATCCCATAGTAACCAGTATATGGGATGTTTGTTCAGGTTGGCTATTTCAAAAAATTGGCTTTGTTTTGTTTACAACCGACATCAAAAAGCATATCAGGGGAATTTATAAACAGGAGCAATTTTTCCAGAGGTCTAGTAAACCATAGCAACCAACAAGGTTAGCCAAAAAGCACTTGGCTGTATAAAAATACAGTATACAAACTCATAACATAAGGTATTTGTATGCACTCTGATATACGCCTATATAGCGCCACCTCATAAAACCAAGGAGAATGAGAACAATCTTCCACTTATAATATTTTGGGAAGAGAAAATTTCTAGTGGGCATCAATACTGTGAGGAATACTTACCAGCGTCTGGTCCAGCGCTGGGTCTCCTCCCTTAGTGCGCGCACGGCCGGGGGCCGTGACATCACAGGGGCGCGCGTCGGGTTCGCACAGAGGCAGGAGCGCGCCTGTCTCTATGCCTATATAAGGCAGACGTGCTCCAGCCATGGAGCCCGATTACAAAATACAGTTTTACTAGGTTTTTGGGCTATATACTAGTTGTTATTAAAGCTTCTGTCTGTGCTACCAAGTTCTGCCAACGTTGTTCCACCTGCTTAGCAACCTGAGTCCTGTACTAGTCCTGCACCTGAGTCTGTGTCCTGTACCAGATTTCGTGTCCTGGGTCCTGTACTTGTGCCTGTTCTATTACCACCACTGAACAGCTGGTTTAGGGGCTGCGACCTGGGTACTCTCGGCAACTGAGTCCAGAACCCCCTTGAGGGGGTTAAAGGTGAAGACCGGAGAGTACCTTAGACTCCGCACCCCAAGACAGCTGGTGCCAAGTTCAGTGTGGTATCCACCAGTGACCTCCTTCTCCTTTACATCACTGTTCCGAACCTTTACAAATACCTACTGGTTTAATAGCATAAGATTCAGAGCCATATAATTATCTTCCATATAATTATAATGCAGAATGTTTTTGCTTTTAATGGGTAGGGCTTAGGGCAGCCAGAAAAGACATCAAGAAGTTTGGGGTGAATTGGCATCTGTGCTAGGATCACTAGGATTATAAGGACTTAGTGCTGTAATATAATTTATAACATATCAGAGGTGACATATGTCTGTAAGGCGCTCAGACATGGGTCTGAGGGGAGTAACTAAACAAGTGTTATCCCTTGCTGAGGTCTAGTAGTCCATTTTTAGCAATTTTTTTTTTAAGTTCCATTTTCTTTTTTCAATTGTTGATGTGATCCTTGTGCAACAAACAATTAAAGTGCTCTTGTCAACTCAAAACTCTAATACTAAATTATGTTCTACTAATGAAATAAACATTTTTGTAAATATATATGTATTTAAAAAAAATGTACCTTTATACAGAGTTTCTCACGATCATTTTCCCTGTCAGCCTGACTTTTCTTCCTGAGTCTGGTTGGGTGGGGATAAAAGGTTAACCGATATTAAATCTCCTCCAGTCCCTTTGGGGATCTGATTGTAGGAACTTTAATATCAGTTACCTTTTAGTCCCACCCAACCAGACTCAGAAGGAAAAGTCTGGCTGGCAGGGAAAATGATCGTGAGAAACGCTTTATAAAAAAGTACTTTTTTTTTTTTTAAATACATATATATTTTTAAAAAATGTTTATTTCATTAGTAGAACCTAATTTAGTATTAGATTTTTGCGGTAACAGGTGCCTTTTAATTAGTCCAAGCTATCAGTGGGGATAGTGGTCTCATTTTTAGGTCATTTACAGCGAAGTTCTAGCCACCACGAAACATTTTGTCTACATGAACAATATAAACCATAAATCTTTACCTACCAGTCACATGCAGCTTGTACACTTCTTCCACCTGTGGATGCTAATGCTTTTTGTCTGAAGCGAGAAAAAACATTTCAATATGAGGGACATTTTGCATAAAAGTTACAATGACATTTAATAAAAAGAATCCATTGTGCAAGTGCAAAACACAAGGACAGCTATTTGTATTTCTGACTTACTTATGAGCTCGTAAAGTTATTTTGAAAGTAATTTTGAGTAATAGATTGTTGTAAAGAATCAAACCACACACACACACACACGAAATTTAATAAAAGAAACAGAGTCATTAATGAGCACTGGCCAGACTAAATGGCATTCAGAATTTTAAGAATTGAGCCAATCACATTGCTCTACCTTCCCTGTTAAAACTATTTCCAGTCTATTTTGCTTTTAAAAATTCAAAGCAAAATTGAGTAATAGTACTTTACTAAAGTAAGGTACAGATGTGTAATTTGTAGCTGGTTTAACTCCACAAACTCCTCAAAGACTTACTGGCATTTAGACTGCCACCCAACCTGCAGCTTCAATGCCCCTTTAATTACAGGGGCACAAGACATTTGCTTCTGTCTTTTCTGAGGGTTCCAAAATTACCTGGGCAAACAATTATACAGCACAAGATGTGACCAGGCTCCCCTTTACAAAACCCCAACTAGTTCCAGACCACAAACATCTTTTATTGTATTTCTTGGCCTTGAGATAATTATAGGCATCAAGTATGTAGTGCTAGACTGATTAATAATTATACTTTAGTGGCCAGAGACCCCCAAAAGCGTATCACATATACCACACTTCCCTCATACATGCAAATTACATTGCTTTCAATACCTACCTTTAGTTTGTATTATATCACCTACAGTGCATTACATAGACTACTACACCTGAAATAGTGCATGCAACAGACCATAGTAAGACATACAAATGATCTCCAATTAGCACATTACATAGTCCAATATCTCCAAATATTGCATTACATTGCCCGCTGCACACAATCAGTGCACACAATAGACCATAGTACTCTGCATGTTTTTAAATTATTTTCTGCTTTTAAGTATACCTACACGTATGTAAGAGCCATTCCCTTAAAAGGGCAAATAAAAGCTCTGAGGCATAGTGGAAATGCAGGAAGCAGAGATGCATAGGAAATACTAATTCTTAATGTAAAGGTCATAAATTATATACCCAAAATTACTCACTTAAGTCATGGAGACAAACTGAGTTGGAAAGTAAGACTCAAGGCAATGCGCCCTGAGTAATATTTGCAAATGTTACTATGTAAAACACATTGATTGCTGTGAATGACACCTACTGAGCATTGCACACATTACTGGCATTTACCTCCTGGTTCTACGCAGTGCGATGTGGCATAAAAATTGACTTTCACAAAAGTGCTTAATGAAGACATGAAGTTGGGAGGGTTCTACGTCATGGAAAGCTTGTGTGACCAAGTTGACGGAGGTGTCATTCACAGACTGTACCATGATTTACATGTTAACATTTGCAGACATGCATACTATTTAGGCTGCTCTATCCATATTAGTTAAGTGTCTCACCGTGGTTGTCGGTAAGTGATAAGGGTGCTCAGGAGCAAGGATGAACTTTAGTCCGATACACAGCATATAAATTAAAAATCTCCGGCACTCCAGAAGTAAAATCAATAAAAAAAGTTTTTAAAAGATGGTTAGAAGCAGAACTTACGCATTTCACGCCTTGCGCTTATTCATATGAATAAGCACAAGGCGTGAAACGCTTAAGTGCTGCTTCTAACCATCTTTTAAAAACTTTTTTTCTGTATCTGCTTTTAACCTTGATTTGGAATAAAAATATTGATTTTACTTCTGGAGTGCCGGAGATTTTTCGTTTATATAACATTTGCAGACATATTCCTTTACTTCTAGTGAGAGGAAACATTACAGTGGTGTAACTATCTACCACCACAGCAGATGTTGCAGGGCTGCAGAGGGAATACAGCAGTCCTGGAGGGGCCCCCTGGGGGCTCAGGCATATTTGTAATTGCGTTTTCTGCAACCTCTATTGTTACATGCCTAGAGGTTAAGTGGGTTATTCACTAAAGTCTGAATTGTTGCGTATAGGTGCAAATTCCCCAGATAAATACAGTCGCAATAGGCTATTGTCGCAGTCACGCCTTTATAATGAGAATAAAGTCGCAGTCACGACTTTATTATGGGAAAATTGTTGCAATCTTCACTTTAAAAAATTGTCCAGACTTTATAATGGGGAAATTGTAGTGGACTTGCTATGGGAATCTGCTGTTTGCAAATTCGACAGTCGAGTTCGCACCTTAGTGAATAACCCCCTTTAATGTTACCCCCAGTTTTTTTTTTTTGGTTGTTTTTTTTTTTTTAATTGATCAATTTTGTGAAAACCTCTTATGGTAGCTTGGGCTCTGGACTTTCTGCCCTTCACCGACGAGGATCAGAAATTCCAGAACAGTTCCATGTTTGGAACATGAGCCCCTGCACTGCTTGGTGGTTAGCACAGCTGCCTTTCAGTGCTGAGTTTAATTCCACCCTAGACTTCATCTGCATGGAGTTTGTATGTTCTTCCCACACCTGCATGGGTTTCATCCCACAATCCAAATACATACTACAAAGGTTGTGTGTGACTGAATAGGGAAATTAGATTGTAAGCTCCACAGGGTAGGGACTAAAGTGAATAATGAATCTCTGTCAAGTGCTGCGCAATATATCAGTGTTACATAATAAATACAATACAGAGATGGACACAAAACCAGTGAATAAGGGTGTTATTACCAAAGGTTCAATGTTATACGTAGTAAAGTTTACAGATGTATCCTTTCCTTCTAGAGAGGTTCATTTGAGTATATTCCCAGTGATGATTAAAAATGTGTAAAAAATATTTTCAAAATTCTATAATAGGACCATTCCACAGCACAAAAATATCGTCTACCTAGCGTAAGTAGAATTGTCAAATACTTACACTATGTAAACTATATTTTTGTGCTGTGGAATGGTCTTATTATAGAATTTGAAAATATGGTAACTAGAGCAAACACAATGCATCCTACGGTGACATTTACCTATGAATATAGTCGGTGTAATCTAAATTATTTAGACGCAACAGTGTCTATAAATAATGGTTTAATTGAAAATGATTTATACAGGAAAGCGAAATAACATGTTGCATGCTAGCGGTTACCCTAAGATTATAAAAGCAATTCCAAGGGGTCAATATATTAGAGCCAGACGAATCACCTCTAATAATGAGTTGTATATTAAAAAAAAAAAAAAAAGCAGCTATGGAGTTAGCTAATAGATTAAAAAACAGAGGTTACAACCACAAAATTATACAGAATATTGCCAGCGAGATCGGCACCCTACCGAAACAAACACTGTCTAACAAACAATATTCTGAAAAAAAAGGAAAATCATTGGTTTTTGCTTCTAAATATAATAGAAGAATTAAAAATATTGAAAGTATAATTTAAAAAAGAAATACTGGCCTTTATTACAGTGCGATAAAACCCTGGGACTGCTGTTTGCAGATCGTCCATTATTCAGTTATAAAAAAGGAAGAATGATTAAAAATATGATTTGCCCAAGTATGTTTAACTTGAAAACGAAATAAAATGTAACTCATAAAATTGGTACATTTCCCTGTTTGGGATGCCGTATGCTGCAATGCCATAATACCGGGTAAATCCTTACTCCATCCTACACAAGGCGTGTAGAGATTTCTCTGAAAAAACTACGCTAATTGTAATACTTCAAATGTAGTATGTTTATTGAAATGCCCATGTGGAAAGGTTTATGTAGGTCAAACAACTAGACCTATTAGAGAAAGGATTAAAGAACACAAAGGTAAAAAACACAATTTTAAGATGAATACTTCTAACGATACGTATCTATCAAGGCATTTCGCAGAGAAGAAACATAAAGTAAGCCAGCTAAAATGGAAGCTTTAGAGGTGACTAGGGTACCTACCAGAGGAGGGGAATGTTAAGAAAATACTTAAATCAAAGAGAGAACTATTAGATAAAGAAACTAGAATCCATGTATGCAATAGGTATGAATGATATGTGGAGTTTAAAACCTTTATTTTGTAACCATTCCCTAATTCTAATTCTGTTTTTCTTCTAGATTTTGATTATTACCCTTGATATGATAGACCCATGCCAAGTGGTAAAGCGCACAGTATCCACATTGCCACTTAGAGTTGCAAGTTATTAATAAATATAAATATTTATTAACGTTAATTAAATTAATGGCAACATGTGTAATGTATTACCAGTATGTTTCAAGTTTACTTTATGCACTGTTTATTTCTTTATGTAGGCCAATAGAAATACCTGAGGTTAATCTGGACTTTAATGGACTCTGTTTTTTGGACTTTTTCCCCAACAATATTAATTAATATGTTGGAAATAAATTAGTGAGGCAGTCATGTCCTCACCGCAGTCACCCAAATATCTACATTGTTGTGTTTACGTACATATATTTTTACACCTCAATTGTTACACTTCTATTGTTTAAGGGTTGCACGTATTTCTTATGCTGGTCTCCACCTCCATTGTGGATAGGCCCACAATAAGAAGGGAGGAGCAAGGTACTGCATTTAAACCAATATGTTGTAAAGTTGCACTGTCATTTGATAAAGGGCCCAGTGCCCAAAACATGTAATGCATCACAATAAATGTATTTGGTAGTTCACTACCGTGCCTGGTGTTTTCCCTCTCTTTTTGGATTTATTGGATTACTAGGACAGATGTACCGAGGGAACAGCAATTTGTTCCTAACTAAGGAAAAGCCTTACCACAATTCCAAGGGAACATTTTCTGTATAATGTTAATTCTATTGTCTCATGATTTTATATATGGTTAGAGAACCTTTTTTTAATCAATTAGCTTAAAAAAAAATGTATTGCCTTTCTTACATTTTATATTGCTAGCAATGTCGGATTAACCATTCAGGAGATTAAAGGCACAAAATGTTTGGCACCTTAGGCCACACCCACTAACTGACCACACCCCTTGGTAAAAATAAACACAGACTAAATTATTCCATGAACAAGCACTGTATGACTTCTAATTTCAAGTGAAATATCAATCAAATGTTTCACCACTAAAAATATTTCTCCACTAGAATTAATCCCCCTGCCTATGCCTCTGACTAGCAGTGAGGTGCCCTTTTGACTGTGCCACCAAGAGGCACGTGCCTCTTGTGCCTATAGGAAAATCCGGCTTGGTTGCCTATATGATAAAAGCCAGTAAATCATTTATTAAGCGCATTCTGGAATGATGGAAGTAATGTTTGTTTATTTTTGTTTATGCAAACCCATAATCAGCGATAGCGGTGCGCGTATCTACTTATTATCCCTGCAAGTTTCTTACTAATTAAAGCAAATGGTTTATTCGGTTGTGTACGAGACGAGAAAGACAAGCTTTGGCCTAGATTTTCTGAAATTATAAAAAAAAAAAAAAAGAGTAGGACAAATGTAAAAAGTTGCGCATCATCTTATTTCTTGCAGCTTAGAGACTAAAAAAGAAAATAATACAACAAAAAGGAACGATTAATGCTTCACCAGGTACAAATATGCTCACCTCATTATACTGTAGACTAGTACATAAAATTTAACAGCACCTACACCAGTACCATTTGGACTGCTGTATATATCTACACCTTTCTTCCACGTGTCCTGCCTACAATGTAGTATACAGTATTAACGCCACAAAAACAAAGGAATACTTAGTAGGTCAACATGAAAATTAGTTAGTGTAGCAGGGCTACATTTTATTCATTGCCATAATATGTTGTTCCCTTTCTCGCGCATGTTATGGAGATATCGTACATAAAAGACCAATTTCACTTTAGACAACACAGTATTGTCTGCCTGCTCTCATGCACACAAGTGGATGATCACTCTGTTTGAATGTGTGAATTCAGGTGACATTTAAAAGTGAAGAACATCTGAATTAATTTCCATGCAAGCGGTCAGATCTCATGTCTAATCACGAGAAAAGAAAAATAGTGCATCCTCCAACCTCGTGTCAACCGCAACCTAGAACTTAATGTATCCTTATGATATTATACTTGTGTTTAATGCACTTTTCCCATGTCTGTATTGTACTTGTACTGCTGAACTGTACAGCGCTGCGTAAATTTGTGGCGCTTTATTAATAAAGTTATACATATATACATTATATAGGCTCTGGACAAATAATATGTGGAAATATCTAGTGAGAATTAAGAAACATTTAATACAATACAAAAATATCAGTATCAATACAAGACCCCCCCCTTAAGGCCAATCAAAGTTATGTTATTATGTATAATTACATCACCATACATGTGCACTAACTAGTTGTGGGGACATGTTGCTTTTTCTCTTCTCATATACTTAGTTTAGCATCCTTAGGGCACTGCACCTTGACATTTACAGTGGGGAAAAAAAGTATTTAGTCAGTCACCAATAGTGCAAGTTCCACCAC
>WMED01026465.1:0-10807 GCA_019650415.1 Pipa parva
ATCATGTGAAAATATGATATTTGTGTCATTCTCAAAACTTTTGGCCATGACTGTAGTCAGAACCTCCATATTTTTTCCATTGAAAGGTTCCCTTGGGCTTGCATTTTGATTCGTGAGGAGTTCATGTTGGGATGTCAAACCTGCATATACAAGAGAATAGAAAACAGGAAACTGAACCCAATACAAATATGAGGCCAGTCAAGCAGAAGGGGGAAGATGAATTTCATCCAATCTCCGACATTTAACAAACTGAATTGAGATTTACAAAACCATATAGAAAGCTTAAAAGAGTTTTATAAATTAAGGGTCTGATTGACTAAAGGCTGAATAGTCTCGTATAGCTCTGAATTTGCATTTGATCATCAGTTCCCCATGTTCGGTTATTGAGAAAACTCTGTGATATGGGAAACATGCATCTATTTTGTACCACATTCTTCTCTTCCTTAATGTCCTTCTGTTTGGATTTATAAAGGTGTAATATAATTTCCCCAGGGAGCTCTTGACTCTGGAAACATATCAAACATCTCTTTATACAGTAGAAAGGATACATTGTACCATTTACACTTTACAATAATTAGGTGTTAGTTTAAGAAATAATTTAGTAGGTTTGGTTTCTAGTTAGAACAGGATAGCAATAGCAGCCTAACCTCACTAGATGTTGAGGAATACTATCCAAGCCAGATCTGGTTGAGCCTGTCCAACTGCCTCCAGTGTTAGGTTATCTTAGGTATAATCTACTGTCAGGTACTGGTACATACCCCTCCAGAAACTAGTGTTAAATGGAACTAATACCCAGGAGACATTGCTTTGACTGTTGAAAGGGATGGAATAAAGGCTATTGGTTAGAATGCAGTCTGGTGAACAAAGCAAATATCTGTAAGTAATTACAAAGAGGGAACTGAGTAGGAAGATTTTAAATCAAGAGGGTGTTTGTGAGTGTGGTAACTGCTACCAGTAAGCTAAGAAGCTCACACAAACAGCGGCACTTATGGTTTGTAGATTTCCAGATCAAAATTTTGTCTGTAGTTCACAAAATTATTCTGTAAGTTTGAAACCGAGAATTCTGAAATAACTAGAATTATACATCACAAAGAATATGCTGATATTCATACATTTCTTTGTTTGGAGTGTAGGGGTTGTGGTCGTTCATACAATCCTACTTGTTCCTGGCCACTTCCCATATTATGGATCTTAGTATATACAGAGCGGTATGCCATTTCCAGTATGACAGTCATGCCCAGTTGGTCTAGCTCACAAAAAGTGATGAGTGGATGGTTTCAGAAAACCCCCCAGTACCTGGTGGCATAAAATCTAGACTTTCAGGAGCAAGTAACTGACATTTAAGTGCAAAAAAATGTATTAAAAAAGGAAGGTACAGGCAAAAGTCAAGTGGCAGAATACCTATTGTGCTTATAGAGGCTGAGGTCTGATCTTGTATATCCATCCAGGTTACCAGTGGGCTGGGTTCAGTAGCTGGGAATTTTTATATGTAAGGCACCCTAGTAGCAGTTAATCAAGTAGGATCCCGTTCTTATGTTTCTTCAGGCCACTGCTACACAATGCTTTGCATGAATCCATACAATATAAAGAAAAAATATCAGTCTGACCAATTCCAGTATTGTGACTACTTGTGTTTAATGAACCCTTATCATGACATGTATTGGGCGAGTAGCCCTTTCTCAAATGAAAGTAGTAGTGACTGGCTATCAATTACCAACATAGTTCATTAATATTTTGCCATTATTTAAGTATTCTACAACCAGGTTCCTGGGGCCCATACTGTTCTATCTTGCAGCACACAACGCAACCACATCATAGCCTCCCATGATCCCAATGAATGAGAGGGAACCTAAACTCTGAACAAAGTGGGAGCTTGATGAAGGACTGTGGGTACCGTGTTCTAATACCATTAAAAAGTTGGGAGCTTTTATTTTTGTTTTTCAATTAACCTATCTACTCTCAAAGCAAAC
This sequence comes from Pipa parva, assembly GCA_019650415.1. Lineage (NCBI taxonomy): Eukaryota > Metazoa > Chordata > Amphibia > Anura > Pipidae > Pipa > Pipa parva. The sequence continues at coordinate 1,971 of WMED01026465.1, forward strand.
ATAGATTAGTTTACATTTTATCTGCCACTTGAAGGTCATTCTACAGGAGTGGGTTGAATCACAACCATTGCCTATAACATCTTCTGTTGTCATGGTGATGCATCAGAGACGTATGTATATTAGCAACACCATTTTCCATTTCTTACTGGTTAAGTGGAAAGTGTTTATCATCCCAAAGAGAAATGAGAATAAATGAGAAAAGACTGGTCTCTTTCCATGCAATCAACCTTTATTATATGTGTTCTGATATTCACATCAGGTATAACCGACCTTTTTCCTTTAATATAATACAATTCTTTAAATAACTTTACACAGAAATAGTATTCTTCACTTTTAAGTTTTTTTTTACCTATCAAACTTTTTTCATTTTAAATATTAATTTTCTCAAGTTTCCATGCTCTCGAAACAAAAAAAACAAACAAAAAAATAAATCCCCATTTTACAAATTTACATGAGATAAGAAAATAAAAACTAAGCAAGAGAAAATCAGAGGATAACTGGGGTGGTGACTGGATACAGAAGAAGAAAACAAAAAATGTAGGATTGTTGTTTTTATTTATCTGTGTTGTTTATTTTTCTTGAGGAAATGGATGGGGTTTACCAACCATAGAACGATTTAACATCACTGATATTCATGTAACAGAAAGGTAAAAATAAATACATACTCAAGACATAGAATTTGTACTCTGGTCATTATTTCTTACAAGCAGCTTTGAAATCCGGGGGACGAAAGGGATATTTTTCAAGCACCCACCATTTTGTTTTCAGGGACAGGTTAAACATTGAAGAGCAACGTTAAGAAGATCCACAGATCAAAGACATTTTAAGAAAACAAATATATAAAATGATCAGAGGCAAGTACTAGACGATTCCAGCATTCAGTGGTTTTCGGGGAATGTAAAGGTTTTGGGATAATATATTAAAAGTAGTCAAGGCAATGAGTCTTGCCAGCTTTTTTCATTACAGCAATGACAACTGATTGTGTGTTCCTGATACTTAGAGGGTTATTGACTAAAGTGAGAATTTGACTGTTAGATTCTCAAACAGTGGATTCCTATAGCAAACCTGCAACAATACTCCCATAATGAAGTCACAATTGCAACAGTAGCCGTCTATTGGGTAGTGTGTGACAGTAGTTATCTGGCGAATTCACACGTTTACGTGACAATTCGGATTTTAGTCAGTAACCCCTTAAGTTAAAAAAACAAAAAAACTATTCAGGAAAGAACATTCAAATGAAAATAAGAGGGAAATAAGTCAAACAATACAGATCAAGGGGGTAATTCAGCATAGTGCGAACTTACTTCCCGATCCTTCGCATCAGCTCGCCGAGACTGTTACGCATTAGTTAATGTCCTACATGCACACATCAGCGCACGCTTTAAAGGTATTCCAGTCTTGCCGAGACTGAAATACCTTTAAAGTGTTCACTGATGTCCGCGTGTAGGACATCAGCGAGCACGTAACAGTCTCTGTGAGCTGATGCGAAGGATCGGGAAGTAAGTTCGCACTATGCTGAACTACCTCCCCCCCCCAAGTGTTTTGGTTACAGATATTCATTCACATATAAGAATCTTAAAGGAGACCTAAAGTAAAAAAATAAAAAAGAACTGTTAAAATACTTATCTTATACAGCACCGACTGTTTACAGTTACAGCATGAGCTGTGCTGTAATTAGCCGGCAGCCGGAGCTTCCCCCAATGTCTCCTTAACAGTGCGCTGGCTGAGAAACCAGTGCGCAGCTCCTTCCTCAGCCTCATAAATCACGTTCATTGCAGGGAGTGATCTCATTGGCCCCCACAACGAACATGATGATGTTTAAGCCCTGAAACACCCGAGGTGAAACAAAATGGGAGGAGCTTTTGTGCTGGCTGGCAGTCAGCCAGTGCTGTGAAGGAAGCATTGGGTGCCGGCTAATAACAGCACAGCTCATGGTGAGACTTTAATCAATTGGCTCTGTATAATATAAGCATTTTAACAGTTTTTAAAACATTTTTTATTTTAGTCCTCCTTTAACTTTTTGGAGAAGATTTAAACCCACGTTTAAATGTCCGTAGGATGGGCTTAAAAGAATTTACAGGTCTTTTGAAATGGAGTTTTGAAAAGGCTGGTACCTGCACATTTCCCCTTATTTGAAAGGTTTTATTGCAATACAGAAGAATGTTGGGGGCCAGAAAAGACAAAGTCATCTTACAGCTGGAAGGAAACTGCAAATATTAGCACTTTCCACACAGTTACCAGTTCTTTTTTTACAGTACAGTCAAAGTACAACTTTGAAAAGAAAATGTAAAACATAAAACAGAACTCTTGACGGTAAACCTTCAGGTGATCAGATATTCTGTAAGACAATGCAACAACCAACAAAAAAAAAAAAAGAAAAACCTATACAAGTTCTATAAAGCCCTAGAAAATAACTGAAGCAAATTTGGAACCATGAATGCCATAAACAGGAGACCTAGAGAGGAGGTCTTTGATGCTGGGTGGTTATTGCTAAAATCAAGGTGTTTTGATCTTTTTTTTTTTATTGTATGTGTGGTTTCAGTTTGTTAAATTTGGCTTTTCATACATAGAGCTTTAACATACACGAGTGTTAATGGTAATAAGTATTTTTACTTTCAATAAGTTAAGGCCCTTGTACTATGCTCTTGACAGCAAAATGTAAAACAGTGTCCCAACATATTGCTGGATAACAATTTAACAAATGAAGAACAAGGTAATGACTACTAGCAAATGGAGCTAAGGGAATATTTTGTATCAGATGTTAAACATGATTATTCGGTTGGACACCTATGGGGAACTAAACGTACGATGAGATTCCTTGCAGCTACTTTGAATTCTCTCCAATAGTGGTTGAAATGAGAAAAAGTATGGATAGTAAGTAGAGGGAACTGAGGAGTACATTGCTTGATTTGAGTCAACTGAAGCAAATTGTAAGCGTCAACTGAAGCAAATTGTAAGCCTGAACACAAACAGTTTAGCAGAACTTTACACTTGGGGTTTCTAAACCACGGTCCTCAAGTCCCCCACCCAACAAGTCATGTTGCAAGTCCAGCCTTAATCAGTCATGTACATGTGAATAAAGATATTGGAAAATAAATATTATAGTTATTTTCACAAGGGACACCAGCCCAAAGTGCTTGCTGAAAGGAGTTGCTTAATGACAAGAGCAGCAATAGGGTGGAACAATGATGTTGTTACACATGTTTAATCATTCACAGTCTCTGTATTTAATGATCTTTTATACAAGTTCACTATGTTAATGACACAATAAGTGAGACAGGTATATTTTTGGGGGAGGGGGTTCTGTCCTGAAACATGAGTTAATCTTGGGTTTTGATGTACAATCCCTGTTGCTTTGCAAGTTACTCATGGCACATCATCTCCCAAGAACTAAGGCCTGATGGGAGGATGCAGGAAATGGCATTGCAGTTGCAGTGGGAAAGCTGCATGGAATTCATGCAACTGCATGCAAACTCAAAATTACAATTTCAAAATCAAAAATAAATAAATGCAACAGACAGTCAAGAGGCAAGAACATTTCCCAGTTTGCCCAGAAGTGCAGTATAGTGTGTGTATGCCAACCAGGCTGGCACACATAATGGGGATGTGTGGGGGCAATTGCAAGGTACTTTTACACATGAGGGGAGAAGCTGATAAGTACAGTTTAGTGTCCACTAGGGGTGCTTCACTATTGCAGGAGTTTGATGTGACCATTTAATGGGCAATATTTAAACATGACACAATTTTAATTAGTATACACCTCATGGCAGACAATTAAATATTTCCTGGTTCCAATATAAACAAAATGTAAGAAATCACACTTAATGAGCATCAGCAGCTCAGCTGGAATGTAAAATATAGTAGGTGGGGATTATGGGAATTATTTCCTATAAACATTCGGAGAGAGGTTATTGTACACAGAAAGTTATTTTTCGCTCTGCAAATCTATGGTTGTTTTTATATTTGGGAGCAGCTATGCACTTTCTGATAAGATAAAAATAAAAACTAGACTTGTGCTGCAATCTCAGTGATTGATATATTCCCTGGATATAAAGAAGTAATGTTCAACTTCTCACTACAACTCTGTTTGCTGTAGGTTGGTAAAAATCAGTGAAATATTAGCGATTCAAAAAGACACCCGCTCTCTTCTCCATAACAAAACATCACTGTAACCCCAAACACAGTCATGTAGACAAGAGATTTTCATTTTTCACACTATTTCATATATAAATAACAATACGCACTCTGAAAGTGTTATAAAAAGTCACTGTGTGTACCCAGTTGTTAAAGTGCTGTGCAACAACCTTATGCCTTTTAAACTTTGTTTTGAAGTACGCATGATAAGTTTAAATGCCTGACCATATGTTCTCCAAAAGCCCCACCCACTTACCCATCATTCCATTTGTATGGCCCCCACCCACTCACCCATTATTCATTTATTTGCTTTACAAGGTGTACAAAATAATAAAAAAAACAGGATGGTTAAATAAAGTTATAATGTATATGCTTCACATTAGCTGGATTAAACTAAAAGGCAGAACACATCCAGGTTTAGGGAATACCTTATAAAGAAATCAGTACAAGCCACTCCCACTTACCCAGCATTCTATTTTATCACATGGAATAACAATTAAAGATGGTGACTTGACCATCTACTTTTTACAAAAGAAACACACTTGTTTGTAACAGACTCATACAAAATACATATATAAACCTCTCTAACCAGCCTAGCGCATTGTGTCTACTAAATGTTTGAACAGAAACCAGTGTGTATTTGGCTAATTTATTCCATTGTATTTATATGTATTAAGCATTAACTGTTTACAATGCAACTAATTTATAATGTACAATTAAAAGATAAACTAAAAGGTAAAAAAAAAAAAAATCTCCTGTTTGTTTTTAAAATTGTTTTCAATTTTCAAATCGTATCCGAAAAATAAATATTTTTCTAATATATGTTTTTTTTTTAAATTTAGTTTTCTAGTTTTTAACTTGCAAATTAATATGGGACTGTTACCTACCAGTTGGCAAACCTTCATCCACAGAGTAAAGTTTAAAGAATGTCACCTATGTTGCAACCTGTGGAGTCAAAGCAAGTCCTTTGGTTTCCAAGCTAAGCAAAAGGCGTCCATTACAGAGGGAAAAAAAAAAAATTAAAGTGCATATGGCAGCCATTTTGTCTCACTTACTTTCAATCTAAACCCACTGCCCTGGATTGTAAAGAGGCCAATATACAAGATGGCTTAGACTGGCCCTGTTCAATAGTGTTTTACTATATATAAAAAACTGGAGTAGAAGGATGAGGTAAAGTTACAATAGAAAGCAAATTCTTACCATAATATTGTTTTCACTGTATTTTTCTGGTTATGGACTTGTAAAGAAGATACTTAAAAGAAGTGATTGGCTGATAGAAAGTCAAGGTATAACAGCCAATCAACAGTTCACATAGATTTATTGACTGCAGATGTTAATGGACTACAAAATCTGGGATTTGGTTGTCAAGTGAGGAGGAATGTTGTAGTTCAAGTAAAAGATGAAGCAATCCAGACAACTCTGGATAAAGGCATTGTGCTTATAATGAAACATATAGAAAGGACAATTAAAGAAAAAAGTAAATTGTACTTGCCTAACCAAGTATCTACATCAATGGAATTTTGTAGCAGTCGTTCTTACAAATGAATTTGCATCTAGGTAAACTAAGGCAGGAGGGAAGATGTTTTAGACATTTGGGATCCATCGGCAGTTCAGAACTGTAAAATATAAAGGCTGATTTCTTTTAAACATAGCCAAAACTAGAGTCCCTTGGTAGAACCCAAGATCATTTTTAATTAGCCTGCACAATAAACAAGTTACAGAGTTTACATGTGCATCCAGCCGAATATACTGGGGCATTGAACACGTCCGACACTGGTGTTAGACAATTGCAGCTGAAGCAGACTGTAACTATGGTTATAAGATGTCGGTTCAACTGTTGCATCATGGCAACTGTATTTTCTCAATTCAAGGCATCAGCCAGATGATCAGTGCACATTTAATGTATCAAACATTTGGCAAATGTTTGAATGCCAGCGTGTAGAGTACCTTAACACAGGTTAGTTAGAAACACTGCAGCCTTATTCTCGCAAGGCCAAGCTAACAGTAATGATGGAACTTATACCAATTATAATCTTACCAAGAACCCAAAAAAAATGTCATTATCAATTCATCAAATAAAATCACATAGAAGTCTTTAGCACAGCAATCAATGTTTCCGCATGACAAATTTTTTGTCTTTATCGAGATCAAAATCGGCCAAATTTTTCACGGTGAAACCTTGATTGCAGCGCTGCAGGCTTTTCTGCGATTTTACTTTATGAATTAATAAAAGTGGAATTTCTATTGTAGACTTAAAAGATCTGGATCACCGAAGGCGAAACAAAGAAAGCATCACAGCATCGGCCCTTAATTCACACTTCTGTATTAAAGTGCACCTGTCACCTCAAAACTCTACTAATTTAGATTTTACTAATGAAATAGATGTTTTTGTAAATATAGATGTATTTAAAAAAAAAAAAAAAAAAAAAAAAAGTACCTTGACACAGCGTTTCTCTCTGTCATCTTCCATGCCAGCCTAACTTTTCTTTGAGTAGGGCGGGGCTAAATGATGACTGACATAGCTCCTCCAATCAGATCCCTGCTAGATCGTGATTTAAGAGATCTGATTGGAGGAGCTATAATGTCAGTCATCATTTAGCCCCACCCAACTCAACCTGGGAAAGAAAAGTCAGGCTGATATTGAAGATGACAGAGAAACACTGTATAAAAGGTACATTTTTTAATATATATTTACAAAATGTTTATTTCATTAGTACAACCTAAATTAGTATTAATTTTAAGGTGACAGGTGCACTTTAAAGTTTAGAGCAGATTTCTGTTTGTGCAATATTATCTATTCAGAACAGGTTAAATAATACAAAGATTCCATCTGTACAATAATAACAGTCAAAAAAATAAAAGCCTTGCTGTGTGCAACCATTGGGGAATACCAGGGGACCGAATAAACCAGACATACAAATTAGCACAGGGGTGAGCAATTATTTCTCTCATGGGGCCGTGTGAAAGGTTTGGGTGGTTTTAGAGGGCCGGAGTGATGTGCCTAGCTTATCGGCACCTATGGTGGTTGGCCACACCACCCGTTTTCACATGCTCAGGCGGGCCGGTCAGAGATGGTTGGAGGGCCAGATGTGAACCACAGGTCGTACAATGCCCAGGTCTGCTTTAGCAGGTGGTCTTCAAGCTACACACATTCAGGAGGGGTCTCAGTTTGTGTAGTTTAGTGAAGACTCAAGCTGAGACACCTGGTATAAAAGGCCACTTTGGTTCAAAATATGGGACAAGTAAGTAAACACCAGCCACGATCCAGTACTTGTGGATGAGAAGGGATGACAGATGTACTTAAATATTATGCATTTCTATACAAATTCGTTCTCACAAAATAAGTGACAAGCTATCTACCTGATGCAAATATCAACTTACGCATCATCATAAATATCCAAAGATTGGAATGAATTGTGTATTTAAATTTCTCTGGCAACACTGGCCAGTCAATCTGCTTCTGAATGGCTTGTAACCAAGAATTCACTGATTCCATAACATTAGGAAGTGATGGGTAAGACAGAATGAAATTCACATGCTACAACCTTAAACACAACTTCCCAAAACAATTGAAACTTTAAAAAATCTCTGTGATCGGCACTGTTCCTGTAAGTGAAAACCACACCGATGTATTCCGCCGGATTTAGAATTTTACATATAAAGTGAAAGAACAGAATGTTAGACATTTCTACTCGGAATGTAGTTGCTTGTATTTAAAGTATTACGATAGAGAGAAAACTGGTATTTTGGTTATGTAGACTGTACATCTTGCTTCTCTCTTTTATCTATGCTGCCATTTTTTTCCCATGGGGGGGGGGGGTAGAGGGGAAGGAATGTGGTCAAGTTCTGGGTCATTTGACGAGTCAGCCAGGACTCTTGCTCTAGAAAAAGTGTACAGAATTGTGCTCCCAAACAAGGGTAAGGATCACTGCGTATGGAAACAAAGCCAAGTCTCTCTATTTGAGTTCATGCAAGGCATCACCATGCTGGATAGGACAGGGTGGAAAGCAGTTAAGGAGAGTGCTCGGAAATCATCCCTCAGCGCTGGTGCACTCTGGAAACTTGAGAACTAAGTGGCTCAGAAAACATACAACAAAACCTTAAGTCAGTGTGGGACAGTAAAAGCCATGAGAAGGATTAATAAACTGATGGAGGAAATAAAATGCAGAATCTCCAATAATTTAACATGTGATTTCACCACTGAACTGGCAGGCTGAATTCTATTACTGCTGCCTATCATAGTCCGGGACTGCGGGCACAGTACAGAACCAACATGAGAAGATCGATTCAGTGCATCTCTTTCACTAGTCAAGCCTTTTACAGTCTCTGATGCGCTGAAAGGAAAAGTCAAAATGGAGAACTTTACTGACAGATGTTCCAAGACCACAGTGAAATAAAGCCCACATAAATAAGCCTTGGTAGCCAAGCAGATTCTAAATAAAATCCAAAAAGTAAAACTTTAAATGACCCCAACCCCTCCAGGAATGCTGGGGGTTAGGTTGAAGATTCATTCTAAAGTCAGGGGTGGAGATCCAGCATTTTATTTGTCAGAGGTTAGTAAAGAGAAAAAAAAAGGACACAAATCAAAGCAGATCATTTGAGAGCAGGTTTTTCCCATGCTGATTGGGTCTGTGGATTCCAAAGAGAAGTACACCCTTGTTAGTAATTCGGAAAAATAATAAAAATCACATGGTCCAGCAGAT
>WMED01026466.1:0-10135 GCA_019650415.1 Pipa parva
CTCAGCACAGACAGCCGGGCAACAGAGGAGCTAGGTAGGGAGAGAAAAAAGTGATACCCGTCGTATAAGACGACCTCCAACTTTTCAGGTGATTTTCAGGGGTTAAAAAGTAGTCTTATACGCCAGCAAATACAGTATATATTTACAAAAATGTTTATTTCAATAGTAGAGCCTAAATTAGTATTAAAGTTTTGAGGTGACAAGTGCACTTCAAATTAAAAGGGCAACTGCAAGCATATGGAATGCAGCCTTTTACAAAAAAAAAAACCCTCATTTTGATTTTTGGGGAAAAAAAAGCAATTTCCTTCATATTCCCTTTCAACTCCAAATCCATAATCACAATTCACCTCAAATCATATCTATAACCAATAGTGACGGAACAGGAATTAATGAAAATTTAGCACCACTTTCATTATTACCCAGGACCCCACTTTGCATAAAACCATATTTGCACATATCCTTCTTACTAAATATGTTATTCAAGGTCCTTTGAAGGTCGTTATTTGCCAAACCATAATATTTTTCTCTTTCCACACTTCCTGTAAAACATTATTTCTGTAAAAATAGTTTCCTCTAATCTAAAGTGAAGTCCTTTCTAAAACTACAATAAAACAATCCCCTGAGAGTTATAACTATATAGTCTATGAATTCACTCTACATAATTTCCTACCTCCATTGTTAGAGCATGTTTCCCAGTATGTTGGCAAAACACAATATATTAATATGGGGTTTGGACGCAAGAAGCTTTTTAGTTTGGTTTTTACTTAACACTGTTTATTGTCTCTATTCAGAGTATTTGTTGATTTATATGTAACCAAGAAAAGAATTTCAGAAGAGGAGGTATGAAATGTCTGTGTGGCACCAGCAGCTAAATAAGTGGACAGGCAGTGCTGAGTTGTATAACTGCATTTGTTGTTAAAGGAATAGTCCAGTTTCCAACAGTTATTTGATATGTAAATTTGACTGTTAATTAAATGATTTTTGCAATGAATATTATATACTTTTTATTGTTTTTGCATTTATAACCACTTTCTTACAGAAGCCCATCTTTCTCTCATTTACATACCCCCAAGTGTCCCACCAGGAGCAATTTGTAAGTCCCTGCAGCAGAGTTCCGATTCCCCAGTCCTTCCCCCAGCCCCTAATAGTTGGTGTCAAGCTAATAGGACACTGGCTTACAGCCAATCACGGAAGAAAATAATGTGGAATGTTTGGTGATGCCAATCAGAAACTATTAGGTGGTGTGTTGCTGAAATAAATGGAAGGGGCACACACTGCCCTGGTATTTCCTCTAAAAAGTTGAAAGGTATGCATTTACTTTTTCTTCAGCTGATCAGCCTAAAAACCCAAATATGTATTTGATCCACAGGCTTGAGAATTCTGGATAAAAGTTTCAGAAGTCTACAGTCTCTGTCAGTTTACACACCTGCAAAATTCTGATTACTTTCTCAAGATTCTCAAGTCTTTCATTCAAATCCCAATATTCCAAACTGATCTGCTGAAAAGAAAGCAGGTAACAAAGAGAATTCTAAAAGATTGTGCTTAGAAACTGAAAAGAGATGGAAACAAGTAAATAAAATACATTGTTAACAAATTTATTTAAAAGTGACAAATAGACTCTGTGCTGGTTCTCTTAATAAATTGTTTCAATATTTTAAAAGAATCCCTGGTACTCCTCTAATCCATTATTATACAGTGTTTGTAAATGTAAGTTAAAGTGTACCTGTCACCTCAAAACTCTAATACTGTTTTTTTTTGTAAAGATATATGTATTTTAAAAAATGTACCTCTATACAGCATTTCTCTCTGTCATCTTCCCTGTCAGTCTGACTTTTCTTTCCTGAGTATGGTGGGTGGGGCTAAATCAGACCTGGGCATTGTACCCGGGCCACATCAGGAGCCTGCGATAAAAAGGGGGGGGGGGGGGGGGGGGGGGGGGCATACTCAATTCTCATGTGGCCCCTTGGGAAGATTAATTGCCCTCCCCTGGGCTAAATGATGATTTACATTATAGCTCCTCCAATCAGATCCCGTAAATCACGATCTAGCAGGGATCTGATTGGAGGAACTATGATACTCAAAAGAGTATTATGGGAATTGTAGGCAATATGGATTTACTCTTGTATCCTTTTCACCATAGAGAAGTGTTATATTACTATTCCCCTTTTAATTTAGAAAAAGGATATGTGACAATGATATAAAATATAGTTAATATACTGTATAATTTAATAATAATATTGTTGACATCTTTTGTGAATGGATTTTGGACCAGTACATTGTTGGCTACAGAAACAATCATCAATAGTTTGCTAATGCAAAAACTATAGTTTGTGAGTTTTTTCAATATATCCCTGTTGGCCTTGTTATTTGCCTATAAAGTACAAGTCATCTAACTGATCTCTAACTTAGCAGAGGGAAGTGGAACACAAGAAGGCCTTTGGTAAGCATAATTTGCATAATATAACCTGTCCTTTTACTCAAACAATGGCTGTGTTTATAAACTGAACTGATCACAGCCCTATTGAGAGTAGAATGGAAGAGATGAGTTGCTCAGTAGGAATACATATTCTCAGTGCTTTCTTTGGGAAGGTATAAGAACCATTTGGTGTTTGTGAAACATTTGCTCGCTGACTGGATGTGAAACTTTAAGAAAAGAGGGAACTGTTCCATTTTTGTATTTCTTCTGCATTATAGTTATTTAGAAATAATCATTTGTTGCAAAATAACTGAAAAAAGTATACAAACCACTTATGAGATCACGGAAATCTGTACATAAAGCTTCAAATCTACTGAAAACAGTAGAGATATAACAGGTCAGGTTATACCAGCAGATCATTTTTTTCAGGGTTATTTCTAGTTGTAAAGTAAGCCTATACTACTTGTTTTAGGCAGTTTATATGCACAGCATTTGGAGCTTTTCTTTGGGCCATTGATTACAATTTAACAATTACATGGGCAGCACACAATGAAGTGTGGGGAGCAGATCTGATTTCCAGTGTTTGTATCTATGTATCTGTTTGCCAGTGACATTTATAATGAATGGCATGCCACCCATTTTCCTCTGATTGACTGAGCACCAGTAATGTCTTACCCCACTGGCAGCCATCAGGAAGGACTGGGGAAGACTAACGAACTGTCCAGTGGAACCCGAGACACTTGGGGCTAGCTCTAGCCTTACACTAAGGTCTCTCACACAGTTTTAGGGGGCTATTGGCTAAAGTGAGAATCCGATGTCGAATTCTCAAACAGAGGATTCCCATAGGAAATTGTGTCAATATCACATAATGAAATCTCAACTGCGACAGTAGCAGTTTATTGGTACTATCTTTGCTGGTGAATTCACACCTTTATACAACAATTTGGACTTTAGCCAATAACTCCCTAAATGTTTAGGATGCAGGTTAGCAAGCGGCTGTTGATGGAGTGGGTGGTAAAGAAATCGGAGATTTGGGTGGTGGGCAGTTGGCAGCAGTTCAAAAGCTTCTGTGATGATTTTGGGATAAGTGGATGACGACCTTTGTGGATAACCCTCTCCATTGGCAGCCAGAAACCAAGACTCTTTTACTTTTCAGTGACTAGATCCAGTGCTAAATGTCAGTGAATTGAAGAAGAAAAATATTTTTCTTTTTGGTTACTATCTCATATGTACAAATATAATTAAAGGGATTTGATAGACAAATGTACTTATAGGGGCATGGGAGTCACCATGAAAAAGTAACTGTTTAATAAAAATACAAGCATGAAAGCAGTCAGTAATTTTCCAAGCTTTTGAGATGCAGCTCTCATTTATTCATTATTGTGCAGTTACAGTTAATTTAGAGCCTTGTGTTTCCTCAGCAAATATACAATGTATACTATGTTTAGCCACTTTGTTCTGAAAGTCTCCCATTATGGGATATCCCATAATATATTGCCATGTTCTAGGCAGGGGAACAAAGGAAGGGTTTGTATACAGTGCAGTACACACACACACACACACACACACACACACACACACAATCAATTTGAAACATTCTACGAGTACAGATTCTGCTTAATGGAAGGATTTTATTTATGTTAAATAGAATAAAATAAACTAGTTGTGTGCTAAAAAATTACATATGAGGACATTATGTTATATTTTAATTAACTTTGCTTTAATGTGAGCATACCATGGTAGAGGAGGTGGACAATGTTGGACAGATCCACCATGACATAGTTCTAAGGGTAATGTAAAACTGGCAGAGATAGAGAAAAGAGGTGAATCAGGAGATTTGTGGGGCCCCAGCCTCTTGTTTCCTGGAAACCTGAAGTCCAAGGGGGTAATTCAGGAAAGAGCGAAGTTACCTTGTGATGCTTCTCATCAGTTCGCCGAGACGGGTACGTGCAGAGATCAGCAAACGCTTTAAACTTACTTCGGCGAGGCAAGGCGACTCGAGTGGTCGTGAGGTGAGCCAAAGTACCTTTAAAGTGTTCGCTGATCTCCACTTGCAGGAGACCAGGGAGCGCTGTTCCCCATTCATTATCTCTAGAATTATCCACCTGGCTATGATTTACAGAAATAACGTGCAGCATCTGACAAAACAATACTGATTTTCATTGCTATCAGTGGGAAACCACACGAGTGAATTTGTGAAATTGTGGAGAATAAATGAGCTTGGATAACAAATACTGTGGCAATAACCCAGGTCCAGGGACACACTATCAGTTTCTACAAAGATGTATTATTACAAGTAAATACTAGTGTGATCTGGGGCCTAAAAACAGAGGTTTATTTAAATAGTTACTTTACTGCTTCAAAATATTAATACTATTACAGGGGAAGATATTTTTTGTATAAATCAAATTGTTTAAAAGTCTGTTGTGTGATGATAATACATTCCTTTTAGTCTAAGTATTTCTACATTCCTATGCTATATTTGCTACTTAGATAAAATTTTAAATCAAAAACTATTCTTTAACTATTCTTCATATTTATTTATGGAGAAAAAGTTCTAATGCATTGTCATTATGTTTGTTCTTTTCAGTATCCTGATATTAAATATTGTACATCATTATACTTACCTTTCTGTTTTATTGTGATGTCATCCAGTGTGCAGTTTTTCTAACATTTCAAGATTGTTATATTGAAAGAAAGCAGTGTAGAATTAAAGCAAGCTGTCTGCTTATAGCTTGTAAAAAACTTTGTTGTCATAGACTAGTGCTATGGAGGTGGAAAGGGAAAAGCCAGAGTTATAGAAGCTCCTAATTAATTAATTAGTCACCTAGCACAGTGACTTTGTGTCTGTTCCCGTCAATATGATCAGGAAGACGCAAATTCACTTCTTATTCCTGGAGCAGAGGACAGCATCGGATGTGGTCTCATGCGCAGCTTGGCATAGTCAGTCGCACAATAGTAGGATGAGAAGTCATGCAGAGTGAGGCAAATTTCTCCAGTGAAGGGCAGTGACGTCAGTCTCATCATATCCCACTAACTGTATAAAAGTGAAAAATACTTATTTTTATATGTCACCTTCTGCCTAGTTCATGTTTAGTAGTAGACTAATTTAGTCGCAGTCGCCATTGCGCCATTACTTTTGAAGGAATAGTCTCCTTATGCAACATTGGAGCCCTGCCATCAAACCCCTTAATTTCTCACTCTGATGTGACAAAGGCAAACAGGTGTATCTGGAGCAGTACGCCATGCAGAATCCGCTCCTTCAACAGTTTCCGTTGCATGCTGAATATCCGAATTACCTGTGCATGCGCAAGCAAATTGATGTGAAGACCTCCGTAAGTCTGCGACTGTCATAAGTGTCAGAATTGGTCGCGAATTTGTCACATCACAGAGTTTTTTGAATAAGTGGGATTGGAGAAGTCGCGGCAGGATGTGAATACTGGCATTTACACAACAGTTCGCACTTTAATGAATGACCCCCAAGGTGTTTTGATGCCGGCAGTAAATTCAATATCAAAATGATGACAAAAGGACAGGCAATACAACAACACAAGGCATTTTTTTCAGTGGTTTGGTGACCCTGTTTAGGACAGTAACACTAAAAAATGAAAATGTTCCAAATGGCTTTACAGTTGCTATATTTTCAATACGTGCTCAAAACATTTCTAATTAATGTCTAGAAAGTGTGATATTTAACTAAGGCTTTCTGTGTCACTTCATGATTATTTAAAGCTCCATATCAAACAATGGAGTTAGAGTTGGACAGTATGGCTGTTATCAGTAAAGTTACAAACACAGAGAATAAAATTCACTTATAAAAAAAAAAATTCAAACAGGAACATATTTTTCTGATTATTTGTCCCTATGGGCCTTAGTGGTAAGTTGAGCTGGGGCTCTACTGCTAGTTACCCTAACACACAGCAATTGTCTCTTTAAGGGCAAAATTTACTAAACTCAAAAATCTCATTTTTTGAATTTTTTGAGTCTATTCTAGGGGTAGGCCAACTGCGGCTCCTTCAGCTACCTTGTTATGGCTCTAAACGCATCTCCCTTGCCCCGCGTATGACCTCCGATGCTTTTCCTGATAGAACGTCAGCAGGTCATGTGATCGGGAGCATGTGCTCCTTCACCTTTGCGGCTCTGTAAAACATTTTCCCAGTAGAGGAGAGAGGAAAATGGCTTTCTCCTGTGCAAAGTTTGCCCACCCCTAGTCTATTCCATTTCAAAAATGTCATTTGATCGAAAAATATTGATTGAAACATTTTGATCTAATTTTTTCGATCATTTCTTTGATGGAAAAGTAGTCATTCTTTACCTAAGTACTTTGGCTACTTTTCCAGTCGGAAAAAATGATCAATTTTTTGATCAAATGGCAGTTTTTACATTGAATAAACTTTAGTAAATTTTGCCCAATGGGTGATTTATTAAGCAGCACTGGAAAACTCCCGCACCAGGAAATGTGTGTGATGAATACGGTCCAGTTTTCCATGAAAAGGAACCCCCCAAGACATTTTTGCCCTACTTCTTAACGCCTGTGTGCAAGTTAGCTTTCCAGAGCCCCAGCCTCTGTAATCTTCTGCATTCCAAATGTAAGCAAGCATGATTGAGGAGGCCTAAAGGTCAGTACACTGCTTAACCAATAGCAGTCAGGCAGCTTTTAATTCTCATGTTGCCTGACTTGCAAGAGGGAAAGGGGGAGGGCAAAATATCAGCTCTCATTAGAACTAATCAGTGAAACAAGTATTATTTCTTCCCTAAACTTTTTTTTAACTATTTGTGCAATTGGATTAGTATAAAGGAGGTTTATATGTATGTGTGAAGTTACATCGGCACTACAGGGCCCCTTTAAAATACTTCAGAAAAAACATTACTCCCCAAACAAAAACTAGATTAAATCAACTTGTCTACAGGCTGGGAATCCTTTGAAATACAATATCCTCTTCATACGAACATAAATGAATTCATTCATATGTTTGTAGATCACTAAAACAGCAGTCTTTCCATCCCACGCCAGGAACTCAGGAGGCAGCAGTCCAGGCTGTGATTCCAGGCTGTGATTCCAGTCTTCATAGCACACCACAAATGGGATCTAGACACAGATAACTCACCAATGAATTGCTTAGGAAAATTCACTTTAAAAGTAAATGGTATACTATGGTTAATCTATGAAAATGACAGGACATTATATAAGCAAACAGTTTACAGATTATATATATTTACAGGAAGCTGTTCAAGGTTAGCTTTTTGAGGTTAGTTTTCACTCAGCTAACCTCAAAACGTGTGGCATGTTATATGTTTTCACTTTTCTTGCAGCTGACATCTGAATCAATAAAGCATATTTTTTTCCTCTTCGGAAAACTGCAGCAGCTAAAATGCCGAGAATCAGTCACTTCCTGTTAGGCTGTATGAAAATCACAGAATAATGATTAGAATAATAAAACATGTTCTCCTGTGATCCTCTCACTCTGTTAGGCATTGCAATTTAGATTCAGACTAAAGATGGGATAATAACACCCTCTATGAGAAGTCAGCATTCTTTCAAAGTGTTTGTATAATCAAGAGACTAAGGGGGGAATTCATGAAGCTCCGAAGTGAGGCGCCTAGTGTTCGCCTCACTTCGGAACAACTGAAATGCACATGCTGATGTCCTGCACGCGGACATCAGCACGCGCATTAAAGGGATTCCCCTCCTGGCGAGAGCACTCGAGTCTCCTCGCCGGGAAGGGAATCCCTTTAATGCGCATGCTGATGTCCGCATGCAGGACATCAGCATGCGCATGTCAGTTGTTCCGAAGTGAGGCGAACACTACGCGCCGCACTTTGGAGCTTCATGAATTCCCCCCTAACAGCTGAGGTTAGGGAGACTGTGCAAGTTTAGGAACTACCCCTAGAACCTAGAGGGGTCCATATGCACATAAAATATAACATACAAAAGGAAAGAAATACTATATTTAGGGCCAATGAGCAGTATCACTTACATGGAATGGGGAATATGGAAAGATACAGGAATTGAGATTCTTCACATGAAACAATTACTGGGAGAAACACTTCTCACTAAGGTATAGTACTGCATATGTAAAGATGTAAACTGACTGTAGTTCCCTTTTCATTTTAAAAAGCTTTATTAGCAAATCAGTGAATTAATACCTTAGCCAAATCCCTGTTTACTTCTAATCTAGACAACAGCTATAGCATTTTAGTTAGACACAAACAATGGCAATGCCCCAAAAAGAAGCTTCAAAGTGCTGCACATAGAATCAGTCTATGCACAATGCAGTAGTAATCAATTGCAAGATTTACTATCCAGGTCAGTTCTTAAGGAGGAAGATTGCTGCCGCAAAGAATAGTACTGCTGGCTGAAGTAGAATACAGAATAACAGCTCTTTGGAAATGTATAATGTGATTTTGTTTATTAACTCCTCCCCAGGAGCAATGCAAATCCAAAGTGTAGTACGCATGTGACTGGGTTTACTGCTCATTTACGTTGGCAGTCAAGGAGCTTGGATTGCTTTTCTACATTCAAATACAAATAGCAGTATGGAAAAAAGCTAAGGATAAACTATAGACTATAAAAGTAAATATTTAAAGATTTAGGGCCTTGTTGATTAAAGGCTGAATAAGTCGCATAGAACTATGAGTTCCCATCTATTCTCCGCTTACCTATGCTCTCTTATTGAGAAAACTCTGCAAAGTGGTGAATATGTTGGTTGAATAGATGGTTGACTGTGATAGTCACAATTTTATGGAGCTCTTTGCATCAGTTTGCCTGTGGGTGAACAGGTACTTCTACTACTGACTAAGCAGAGGAGTGGTACAAATGTGAGAATGTGACTAGATGTACTGCTCCGAATTCACCTGTTTGACTTTGCAACTTCAGACTGGTAAATTGGGGGGTTGATAGCAGGGCTCCAGTGTAAGGTGTAAGGTTAGGTGAGGCATAAGGTGACTATTTAATCAAAAGTGACAATAGCGACCAAGTGACAAGGTAAAATAAAAATAGATGCATTATTCACAGAATACAGTTAGTGGGAAGGATGTGGATACTTCTATCTGACTGAGTACACGACAGTAAGCATGCAACAGCAATTGTCGCGGCCCACTTGTTTGACAAGTCTATTCTCTGCTTAGTCAATAGTAAGAAGTGAATTTACTTGATGAGATTCGAATTGTAGCAAGGTGAATTTGACAGGTGAATTCACCCTTTAGTCAATTAGGCCCTCAATATGAAGGGATAGAAGTCCTTTAAATAATCTGATTAGTTGGTTTATAAAGAACTCTTGTCACCTATACTGTACACTTTATTAAATGTCAGTGAGTAAGAAATAACCTTAGGTCTGTGAATAAAACTAGTATACAGGAACAAAAACTTCCCAAACAATGGGCTAAGTCATGGCATAAATGGTTACCTTTTAGAAGGCAGGAAAGTATATGCTATAAATAGTAAACTGGTAACTGTAGTGAAGGGTAGCTCCCAGAGGTGACATGGTAAACTTCCGCCCCCTCAGCTAGGGACAATAAGTAAGGTTCTTCTAAAATATACAGGGGGGCTTTTATCAAAGTGAAAATTTGACTGTCAAAGTGAATTTGCATCAATTTAAGTGGCTACGTCCTGATTCGCTACTCCTTATTCACTAAAGAGCGGATTCCCATAGTCTCGATTGTGACAATATTCCCATAGTGAAGTTGCGAACACGACAGTAGCCGTCTATTGTGTAGTGT
>WMED01026467.1:0-10807 GCA_019650415.1 Pipa parva
CGGTGAGTGTATATATATATATATATATATATATATATATATATATACATATATACATATATATACACATATACATACACAAACATTTAGATAAGTGTTTCTATAAATAAAATTAAATAACACATAAAGCATAATTGTAAATATAATTCAGGGATTTTATGCTGTACAACAGGTACATTTGGAAAAATATGTTCAGCCAGAATACAAGACTGCAGTGTTTCACTAGTACACGCAGATTTAGAAGCTACTACAGCTAAACCCTAGAAAAATAATAGCAAACTTATTACCAGAATCCAATGTAACAGATTTTGGAGGTACCACAGGATGAAAAACAACAGGAAACATTGAACCAGGAAGTTGGTTATCCACCTAAGAAGAAGTGGGGAAGCTGTTTAAATGAACTGTATTACTGTTTCACAAGTGCTCAGACTATGAAAGGAGATTCTCTCCACACTAAAACAATTAAATATGAAACTACTGACTTCAACAACATCTCAATAGCTATGCAAAATCAAAAATAATAAAATATTGGTTAGTTTGTTCTAAAAAGAAAAATATTTAAGAACAGGAAACCAGGTTAGTTATAAAAAAAAAAAATTATAAAAAGCTCTATGGTTTTTGAGTGAGAGTTATGATTTCATACACACCGGATATACTCAATGGCTTTTTCCTAACTGAATGAATCAAATATGTCCTTAAAGGGGCACAATAACGCTGACATAACTGCACACATACATTTAAAACTCCTTTATACTAAGCCAATTGCTGACGCAAACAGTTAGAAAAAAAAGTTTAGGTAAGAAACAATACATGTTGTTTCACTGTTTAGTTCTAAAGAGAGCTGACATTTTTTCCTCCCCCCCTCCCCTTCCTCTTTTGCAAGTCAGGCAACATGAGAACTAAGAAAAAGCTGCCTAATTGCTATTGGTTAAGCAGTGTGCTGTGCTTTTGGCCTCATAAATTAAGTTTGTTTACATTTAGAATGCAGGAGATTACAGAGGGAAAGCTAACTTGTGCACATGTGCTAAGTTGTAAGCAAAAATGTCCGGGAGAGAGTACCTTTTCATGGAAAAGCTGCATAATGAATCATCCTGTTTCAGATGAAACAACTATTGGGGAGAAATGCTTATCAATAAGTTATACTACTGCATATGCAAAGATATAATCTGACGATAGTTCTCCTTTAAACAGTGGGTATGGGGGGGAACTGCTGTAGGGTCCCCCAAAGATCAGCAAATCAATAATCAATAGGGCTTAGCCAAGATCATTTGGCTTTGTATTTCAAACAACAAATATTAACTCTAAATATTTTAGTATGGGTTAAAGTGTACCAGTACCCAATACTCATGGTCTTATGATAATACCTGTTGGGATGGGGGACATTTGCTAGGAGGTGGTGAGCTCCATTATTTTTGGTGAGAATCCTGAGTATTTAAAACTCATAAATAATGGCCATCACAGTAAAACATTTTCTCACCAACACTATGTAACCATACATCTAAGCTCTGCTAATGATATACTGACAAAAGATTGCATAATTTCAATGTAACTTTGGTAATAGAGGGGACTGGAAGTACCGAAAGCCCTCTATTTAGAACTACTGCTATCCATTCAATCCTCATTGGAATGGGAAGCTGTATGTTTTTGTGGTTGCAATAATTAGGCCCTAAGGGACACAAAACACATGACATTTGACTTTCCAAGTTATTCCAACATCCCATCTGAGTTAAGTCTAAAAAAAAACCAATTGCTATCTATACTTTACCTGGAGCCAATATAACTTTGCTCGTAAGCTTCGCTGGTGAGGCGACTGCTTGAATTCCATGTAAATTCCAGACATGAAGTTTCTTCTGATGTAACATTTGATAGGTAGACGCATCTCCATTGGCACTTTGCTGAAGTTGACCTGTATAGGCAGAGATTAGGGGGCTATTTTGAACTGGATTATTTAAGAGTAACTTATTATCTTTATAAATTCATCATTTTCAAATAGGCCTGCAGTCTGTGTGCTTTATGCAGTTTTTTTCACTTAAAGGAACAGTCCAACCTCCAAAAGCTTTTTACCTTTTAACACTGCTAAATAACTATTTTTTAATATATTGTTTACTTATCTTGAAGAATTTAAAGTCACTTTTTTACAAAAAGCCCTTTCTCTTTCATCTACTTCTTTATTCGCTATTACTGTGGGAACTCAAGTCAGTGACTTAACCAACAAGCTTGTCAATTCTGAAAAAAACTAAATTTTTTTATTAATACTTTCAGATTGATGCTACGTATCTTGAAAAAGGTCCTAGTGCCAGGACTGATTAATTTTGATCCATCTGCACTAAAAAAAAAAAAAAAATGACAATAATAAATATACACCTCAAAGTTGTTGTCTATCTTAACCCATCGTGGCTCCGATTCACTTCTGTACTGCTCATAGGCTTGCTCCAGCTGTACAATCTGTTTTTGGTTTAATGGCTTCCATTTCTGTTTTGGCTTCATCTCCCATATGACTCCAGAACTAAAGGGCAGAATCATCAATTAAGCAATTGCCAGGATATTCAGTTTTACAGGTCTACTACTACGCATCTATGTCAACCCTGGAAACTGCATTTGGTTCTTACCTCTTTTCTGTGACATTTAGGGGATTATTCACTAAAGTCCGAATTGTTAGGTATAGATGTGAATTCGCCAGCTAAAGACAGTCGCAATAGACTGCTACTGTCGCAGTCGCATCTTTACAACGAGAATACTGTCACAGTCACGACTTTATTATGGGAAATCTGTCGCAATAGTAACATTAAAAAATTGTCGCGACTTTACAATGGGGAAATTGTTGCGGATTTGCTATGGGAATTTGCTGTTTGAAAATTTGACAGTCGAATTCACACCTTAGTGAATAATCCCCTTAGTGGTTCTTAATAATTTAGAATTATCTGTAAAAACCCTTCAGGGTTTAATTACATCTATATGGTTTAATTACATATGCATTTATTATTAATTGGTGGTAAACTGAAAGGTGGTAGAAAGTGGAATGCAAAATTTGGACCATGTTTTGCTGCCCCAACACCCATATGAACAAAGATGACCATTTTCCTAACCCTGTCCTCTCTATAATACGCATGTTCTTTTAAGAGAACCTGAGACCCCCTAAACCTACACTTAATCAAGCATATTGTAGTAAACAACTATGAATATACAGGGGTTGGACAATGAAACTCAAACACCTGTCATTTTATTGTGGGAGGTTTCATGGCTAAACTGGACCAGCCTGGTGGCCAATCTTCATTAATTGCACCAGTAAGAGCAGAGTATGAAGGTTAATTAGCAGGGTAAGAGCACAGTTTTGCTCAAAATATTGCAATGCACACAACATTATAGGTGACATACCAGAGTTCAAAAGAAGACAAATTGTTTGTGCACGTCTTGCTGGCGCATCTGTGACCAAGACAGCAAGTCTTTGTGATGTATCAAGACCCAAGACAAATTGATGCTGTATTGGCTGCAAAAGGAGGCCCTACACCATATTAATAAAATTATTGTGTTTTAAACCACAGGTGTTTCAGGTTCCTTGTCCAACCCCTGTATATTTAAATAGCTATCTGATGTTCATACAAAAAAAATTGTTAAATATATTAAGACATAATAGCATGAACTTCCTCAGCCATCATGTTGCCTTGAATGGCAAACTTACAAATACTAATGAATGATTTTGGTGTTGTACAAAACTGAACTCACTAAAGGGGAGAATTCCCAATCCTTTCTGTGCAATAAGGAAGTTGACTTGTCGGTTTGCTTCTAGAGCAATAAAACTATTCTAACACTTTCTGTACTCTGATGAAGGAATGTGTGTTTGATAACTCTGCATTTTATTTTCATAGTTAAGATGGAGGTGTCCATGAAAAAATAAAGATATAGTTTTGAAAGGTTATAGTTAAAAACCACAGATTACATTTATGAATTTTGTGAAACCGACCTTTAGCAGATATAATAGCATTTATAATAGCATATATCTTTGGTGGAAATACAATTTTTCTTTGCCCACTGAGGCCTTCACTGGTGCATTACCAGTGCTGCCTTTGGTTGCTCTTCTGACCACTGTTAGCTGAAGTATGATTACCAAACTTAAACAATCTTTAAAGTGTTCAGTATAATCTGAATAAGAATCTTTTTATGTATTATTGTATTAGAATTAATAGCTCTTGCAGTACTGAGCAAGACAAGACCAAAGCAGGGTAGTTCAAACACTAAAGCCATTTTTCTGCTTGCCTGGTACATCAAAATTAACCCACAGAAATTTTAATATATTCTAGAAATATTACAGATATTACATCAGCATGAAGGTTTATGGGTTTACCTAATGATTCCTATATAGGATATTTCTTGTTTATTGTTATTGTTAACAAGAGACAGGCCAAGACTCTTAATTGAAACAGTGATTTCTTGATCAGGCTGCTCCAACTCCTCTGCTTGACGTGCTTTGGTCACAACACCCACATCTTCTGTGAAAAGCAGCACTCTTTGGCGTCCATCAAGGAAAGAAACCCAATGAATTTGTATGTTTTGATTGTATGGAAACTGTCCACTTTCGTCCTGTACAACATACCATAAAAAAAAAAAGAGATTGACATACAAAAATAAGGGAAAGGGAACCTCATTAGGCATTGGTAACGTTATATATCCACCATTATCTTGCAATATCAGCTAAACTGTGTCCTCTGAAAAAAGTTCTCATTATTCTCAGTCTTCCTTCAGCTTTTATTCCAACTACTACATGTTACTGATCTGGCTTCTTAAAAAAAAAAAGATTTATTAAAATCTTACAGTAATGGATTAGAAAAAAATTCAGTATCATGCAATGGGTATAGCGGTGTGCTGTGTGAGGGAAGGTATGTTTCCCCAACAGTTTGTTACTATGGCTGGAGGACAGCCCAGTTCTTGAGATTAGCTCCAGCTAAAGAGTAAACCTGTTTTAAAAAGGCAGGTGGGAAAGCCTTTGGGTGGGGGTTGGTGTTGCTAAATGAGGAAGCTCTGTTTTGTGGATGGTGCTCTGAGAGACACAGAGAACTGTGGAAAAGACCTTGTTATAGGATTGTGGCTGGACTGCACTTTGAGACCCTAAGGAGAGTGATTCCTGGAGAGGGGAAGGTATAGTTTGTTTTATAACTCTGAACTGTATGAGTTGCTGTTTCCCACTGTATTTTGAGAAAGGACTTTTCACAGTGGAACATTGGTTTTCAAGTGGGATTGCTTTTTTTTTGTTTTGCCAAGAAAGGCTGCGTTTAAGTTCATTGTGTGGAAATAAAAGCCGAATACTTCAGAAAGTCACTGTTTGCGGTATGTTAATCCCAAAGACTGGTAAAGCATTTGAGTGATTCCCTACAATCATGTAAGCAAGAAGTCAGTATTTTCAGTTCACAGTAGAGAAAAAAAAAAAACTTTTATTGGAAAAATATAAAGCTACAACTATTTTTTGCTTTTTACAGTAATTCAATAAAGGGTGCCGCATTAAAAATGTTTATTATAGTAAAGTACTACATCATTTGCAAAAAGTATAGACTGTTACAGTAAGTTACTGAAATGTCAAAGGTCATTTTTAATTTTAATCTTCATCTTATAGGTAATGGCACATCATTAACATTGTCCTTTTTCATAAAGTGAGATAATCACCCAAGTTCAAGTATCACACGGCCAAATGAAGATAAAATAATGTAGTCAATGAAAATGACTTAAAGCCAAGATTGGAAACTATGTACCTAGCAGATTAGGACACCTTAACAGCTATGGAATAAGACCATTGTTTTTTTTTTCAACTTACTTTCACCAATAGATTCATGCAGGGTAATGCAGAAGATAAATATATACGTAATTGTACCATTAATTAGGGAAATTTTATGTTAATATGTCTGAGTTTTCTCCATTATTGCTAAGCTCATTTAGTTTGAAGAAATAAAAGAATTCAATTGGCTGTGCAGCAACATTAAATGAAAACATGCTCCTGTTTTCTACAAAATAACTACACAATATTTCAAAGTAGGTGACAAACTTGGTGGTACAGGAGATCATAACTTTACACAGACCACCCCTCTAAACCAGTAACAAAACATGGAGATGGATCATGGGACTTAATGAGCATGATCACAATGTTAATAAGTCTAAGCAGGTCTCTGCAGTTAATGCTGTTAAACACTATAGAATAGTACATAATAAGAGAACATTTTTGTAGATGTTCAGCAAATATTTGAATGTGCAGCTAATTTATTTATAAATAGTGTTTGAAAGCTACCTACAGTGTTAATAGGCATTGTATTAAAAAAAACCACTGGGAATTCTGTATACTGTCTAAACAAAACAAATAAATCATTCTGCCCTTGTTACATAAAAATATAATATAACTATATACAAACACATATACAATGGGGTTTTAACTCTGTACATTGTTTCCCTGAAAGATTCATCTGCATAAATATGGGCGAAATTTATTAAAGTCGAAAAGGCAGTTTTCAACCGAAATATTCAATTAATAAGATTCTAAATTAGTGAAAAATCGTAATTGAATTTATCGCGCTATCAAATTTTTCCATTGAAATGATCATTATTATGGATATTCCATAGAAATAAACAGATTGAAAAGTTCAATCGAGTTTTCAATATCACAATATTGAATTTTCGATATTGCAAAAATCCGGTATCGTGATATTGGCAAAATTGATATCGCGATATCGGTATACTCAATATCCATGAACATTGGTTAATATCGCTTTATCCGTATTTTTGATTTTATTAAATTTCTCCCTATTTGTGTTTAAACTTAATGCTGCTGTAAACTTCTTTGCGGGGTTTAAGACCAACCACTAGCACATCTAAAAAAAAAAAAAAAAAAAAAAAGCAGAGTATTAAAAAAGGTGATTATTAAAGCAGCTTAAGGAAAAGCAGTCTGCCCAAATATTTTCCAGAGGTTATAATAAAACAGTAAAAGTACAGATGGTCATTGCATTAGTGCTCCAAATTGAATTGCTTAGCATGCTCTCCATTTAGGAGCTTTTGTGGCTGCAAATGGGCTACATTTAAATTAAATGTAATTATTTGGGCTCCTCGACATGTATTTTAAATAACTATTTCAGACACTTATCTGGTGATTTTATTTTGTGTAGAGTGCATATTTATTGATCTCAATAGACTGTGCCTAGGCAGGACATTCAATTGCTTCCTGTTCCTCTGTAGCCAGTTTTGGATTCAAGCAAAAGTACAGCTCTCCCAAATCCACTAAAAGTCAAAAGACATGGGCTCTAAGTCAACACCATGAATATAAATTGGGGAATATACACATCTCCTTTCTCTCCTGAAGCCTGCCATGGTCTCCTTTGTTTTCTGAATATTAAGCATCATATTGTTTTTATTGCACCATGCCACCAATCTCTGCACATTCATCCTATAGGACATCTCATCAGCACTTCTGATCAAACTTTATTGTGGTGTCATTGGCAAACTTGATTATCAAATTGGAGACCAATACAGGAAAGCAGTCATACATGAAACAAGAGTCGTATGGCACACCTATGTTCAAAATTATGTAAGATTTTCTATTGTTATATAAATTTTTAAAATTACATTTTAAATCCTGGACACAGTTGATGTACTAACCTTCAAAAGGTCCAGTTCCCCTGTATTTGCACAGCATCTCCAAGTAAGTTTCTTGGTTCCTGTTGGATTATCCCATGCAAAAAGCCTTGCCTGTCCTGGGTTGAGTTCCTTTACTACTTGTGATCCACTGGATGCACATAAGAGTAATTGGAAGAGGAATGGAAAGAAAAAAAAAAAGACCATAAATTTTTTATTTAGTTAAGGTAAAGCAATTCACTTTTCCCAATAAATAAACTGACCTCTGGCTGTATGTTAGTTTAGCATGAGGAGTATGGTTAATGATGAGTCCAGGAGCAGCACCCTCATAGTAATCAGAGAATCTAATGACTATGGAATGATCAGCAATACTGACATCCACTATAATACCTGTGTTCTGTAAATATAGGAAATATATAGGAAAATAGATAAAAACACTCTGTGTGACAATCCAATTGCTGCACTGAGACAAGCAAACAATAATGACAAAGTAAATAAAGAATAATTTGCATCATTAGGCAGGAGGGTTACTTAAAATTACTACTATATATATATATATATATATATATATATATATATACACACACACACACATATATACTGTATATATGCGCAAAGTAG
This sequence comes from Pipa parva, assembly GCA_019650415.1. Lineage (NCBI taxonomy): Eukaryota > Metazoa > Chordata > Amphibia > Anura > Pipidae > Pipa > Pipa parva. The sequence continues at coordinate 8,227 of WMED01026467.1, forward strand.
CCATCATGTCCACCAGTCTATGCACAAATTCCTAGATGCCTGGAAAGAGGTCCGACATCCAACTAACAAGACAACAATCCCACACTCCAAACAGATTTAAGTTAAAAGTTCATCATTTTACTTTAAGTTGCATTAAAACATCATACAAAATACACCAAGCCGATCAGATCAGGGCCTGTAGATAGATGTTTCGGCATGTGTCCTTTGATCTTGACAAAGCAGGATTACTGAATGTAATTTAACTAGTTGTTCCGTATGGATACATTCTACTGGCACATACCCATTTATACATAACATTTGCCTAAGCCCCATAATACATGCTTGCAACATAGTTTCTAATACCTCTATGAAAGCAATACATTTTTCACACACAATGTCACAGTGGGTATAATTATAAGAACAATTTCAGGGCTATAAATTTATCTTACCATGTTCTCCAAACTTAGCAGAGTGCCATTGTCCTGCTTGTTGATAGGAAATGGTTTTGAGGATTGCTCATAACCAACGACTCTCACACACAACATGCCAGATACATTGTCAGGCCAGAATGGGATACACTATAAATAAATGCAAAAAAACAAAGACAAATTCATGGTAATAAAGCAGATATATTAGATATTAGCTATTTGTTCACCATTATGAAAGCTGATGATATTTAAATGGATTAGTTATTATTCTTCTAGGCATTAGTTAGCACTTTTGGAGCAAATGTAAATCTAGGCCTCTCTTCTTACTAATTAGCCTTGTCCCAAACCATTAGTTTTGTAAACCTCTCTCCTTGTTCTGAACCATAAATCTGTATGAGGGATTGTTCAAAGGCAACTTGATACTAAAATAATTTTATTTCCCTAACAGAATCATTTATTTATGGTGGCCTTATGTTCTCATTGCAAAAGTGTGAATGTGACTCCTGAACTCTTGCTTCTGATTTTCCTTTGCCAACTCAGAAGTATTAAGAGAGCAAAAGAGCAAATAATTAAAAGGCTTTTGGATAAAGAATGGATTTGTCCAGCACAGACATACAGAAGAACATATAGCTGGTACCACTGTCTTAAATCTAAAACTCAAAATGCATTGTTCAATTCAGAATTTAACACAACATGCCAATAAGTAAATATCTCACTAGATTCACCAAACACTGCAAAATGTACATAACTCAACAAATCTGAAAACAGAGTTAACTACTAATAAATAAGCCTGTGTTGTGTACACAGAATTAACGAAAGAATGAGCATGTATTCTTGATACAGAATATTAACAAATAAATGAGGCTTAATAAATACATTTGGAAATATTCTAACTGTATCCTAGACACTAAATAATGGTAACTAATTGAGTAGAAGTAATTATGTACCTCAGATGAGGATATATAATGCCATTTGAAATCTGGCAGAGAACCATTTTCTTCCATTTCTCCAACTTCAAGTTCCAGCTTGGAATTGTTCACAAGAGTATAAAATGGTGTCAGAGTAACAATTCGACTCAGGTTAAAACTGCTCATTTTAATATTCACACCAACCTAAAAAACAGAAAAAAAGGAAGAAAACATGATGAATATGAAGCAGGATTTGGTGAGTACAAAACCAAAGGTTACTCTTGGACACATTCATATTTACTTATGTCAGCATCCATCTATCATTAAAATATTTGAACTGAGGAAAACATGGCATTAATGTATGCCCGATGTGCTAAAATCCGAAAAACATACATGCAAATCACTAACAAAATGCCAAGCTGTTCCACAGTGCCAGTCAGTTGGGTGTACCAGTTTTTCAAAAGGAGTTGTATTGTTTTAGAACAGACAAAAGAACAGGGCAATGTTTATTTAACATGTAAAAACTTAAATGGTCCATTTCCTTAGCAAAACAGAACACAAAGTAGCATGTTTGCAGAGTTCATTTCATTTCCCTCCATTAAAGTTACCTTTTAAGAATGTATTTCAAGGTTAAATGCAGTCTCTTCTGATAACTGCAGACTTCTCTTAATTGTATTAACCAGGTCAGTTCACAAACTCACCACTAATTCTACAGGCTGCTTTTATTTTCCATTTGGAAACATAGATCCTCTGATTCCCTCCATCAGATTATGACACTATACCAGAGCTTCTCACTCACTTTGCTTTATATTTTTATAGACTTGCCTTTAGCATGTCTAACCTCTCTTACCTATGACATCCCTAGTCAAAAGTTCACTATTTGGCACAGAAATATTATCGACATTATCCTAGCAGCATTGCACAAGTATTCTTCCAGTAGCAGACTTCCCTTCTAAGAGGGGGCCTAGTAAGCACCAATCTGACCAGAGACTTAAAGGAACAGTCCAACCCAATTAATAAAAAGTAATGTGTGTTGTAAATGCATAATACATTTTTTTTCTAATATACTTAGTCATTCTTTTATGTGAGGAAAGGTATTAATTGTTCCATCTGTGCAGCAGTACACAGCTCCTTCCGTGTTTACTTCCTGGTTGGATTCTTGTGTCACTGACACAACAGAGTCTCAGGAAGTTCAAAATTAATAGATAATGAATTACGATAGGTAGTTACAGTACTTACAGCTAATGGTGTATGCTGTCAGTAGCA
>WMED01026468.1:0-10807 GCA_019650415.1 Pipa parva
TGACCATGACTGTACTATACCACAACAGTTTCCCTTTAATCATGGAATATTATTACCTTTTCAGAAGTTCATTATTTGAGACTATCTGATATATATATATTTAAGGCTGTCTTAATGGAAATAGCAAAACCTCTTTATGTATAAACACTTTGGCTTTCTGATGTTTCTTTTGTGAATATTGTGTTTTCCCCCACCTGTATATTCAGCACTTGTCATTAGTTCATAATATAACCATAGGAGATAATAAGGGTTTGTGCAGTATGAGCAGCAAGCAATCTATCATATAATATGGGTCATTGTTTGATAGTATATAATAAAATGGGAATAATAATACAATATAATTACTGTAATATATAGGAATCATAGACTAGCAGATATTTAGCTAAAGACTGGTTGTGTATTAGTTTTACGCTAAAGTATTTGAGTCATTCTTAAATCAAGAATAGCTCTCTATTAAAGGGCAGGTACAATCTTAGCAACCACAAACAGTTAATGGCTGCAATCAGTGGTAATGTTTTGATTAAGACAGATAAAACTACTTTTGTTCTTTAAGGCTAGGTTCACACAGTGATGCCCAACCTTTTTCGGCCTGGGGGCCAAAAAATTTCCGATACGCGTGCTGGGGGCCGCTTACACAAGGGATCCCAGTTGCTTATCTTTGTCAGTATTTTTAAAAGAGAGCTAAAGTCAAAAAATAAAAAACAAGTGTTAAAATACTTACTGTACCTTATATAGAGCCGGTTGATTACAGTCACAGCATGAGCTGTGATTAGCCAGCTCCCGATGCTTCCCCTGACGCTTCCTGCACAGCGCGCTGGCTGACTGAGAAGCCAGCGCAGCTCCTTCTTCTCCTTCCCTGGCCTCATACATCATCACGCTCATTGCGGGGAGTGTTCTCATTGGCTCCCGCAATGAACGTGATGATGTTTAAGCCCTGAAACACCTGAGGTATAACAGGGTGGAATGAGCTGTGGTGCTGGCTGCCAGTCAGCCAGCACTGTGCAAGAGGCGTCGGGGGAAACATCGGGAGCTGGCTAATTACAGCGCAGTTCATGCTGTAACTGTAATCAATCAGCTCTGTATAAGGTAAGTATTTTAATAACACTTGTTTTTTATTTTTTTACTTAATTCTCAGTTAAAAAAATACTGACAAAGATAAGCAGCTGGGATCCCTTGTGTAAGCACCCTTTATGTAATGTTTATCAAGAAAATTTGGATTGGTGCAGTATATCAGTAAGTATTAGACACCAATGTGTGATCTGTCTCTCCTGTGTGAGTTACGTTTGGGTTGTTTTTTTTACCTTTTCCCAATCTGAAACTGTGTGCCTTCCTGTCACCGGAGCCTGGGTATGCAGCTCGGAGCCCGCCTCCCAGAAGTCACCTGCCGCAGGAGCTTCTGGGATATGCAACTTTACCTCCGCGCTGCATACCCAGGCTCCGGTGACAGGAAGGCACAAACACAGTTTCCTATTTCACACAGAAGTCACCTGCCGAGAGAGCTCCTGGGATATGCGGAGCTCCGGCAGGACACCTCTAGTTGCCGGAAGATGAGATCAGCTATACCTCAGCTGATGCAGGCCGGATACCTATACCTTGTGGGCCCAATTTAGCCCGCGGGTCATAGGTTAGGCACCACTGGACTAGAGTATTATGCTCAGTGCGTAATACGCTAGTGTGAAAAAAAAATACGGTGCTACTCATGTACAGTAGTTCCAGACACACCAGCGTATGATGCGCATACGCTAGGTCCGGAACACTGCATGTCGCATTTTGGCCAGGGTATTATATGCTGAGCCAAAAATGTGACCACACAGGAAGTGCTGTGAATGCTGAGGAAGCGTTTACACTGTTGCTTGTAAATTCAAAAGAAAAATACTATCAGCGTATTTTTTTTTCTTCACACTAGCGTATTATGTGCTGAGCATATTACGCTAGTGTGAATCTAGCCTAAGAAGAGCTGTATACCATTAGACATCAACATTCTAGCAGACATTTTTTTTTTAACGTTATATACATGTAGTAAAAAAATCCAAACAAATACTGATAAAGTAACGCTAAAAAAGGATGCCGACCCCTGTGTAAGATGAATAAATGTATTCATTAGTATCAAACCCAGTAGATATGGATAATCAGCAGAATATTTGGTGAAATCAATTTGATAGCAGAAAGTATATACATGTGTAGTTTTTTACTTATAGCCGAAAAGTGATTTATTAGTTGTGTATCAGACCTCAGATTCCATTAAAGACTAAATAACCCTAACCATTTTAATATAATCATCTGTGCAGGGGCTAGCGCATAGTCTAAAATAACTTCTCCGTTTGATAATTGTGCAATTTATTGAAAGATTGACCAATGGTACCATTCCGACTCGCAGAATACTGACACGTTTAATTATTCACCGAGGTCCTTGATTTATAGCATATTGTGATTGATTCATTAGAAATCTATCAGCAAATAAAAAAAGGTTTAAGTAATTTTTTTTAAGCAATAAACAGTTTGGACATATTAGTAGAGTAGGCGCTGAGCAGAGCTTAGCAATGTTAAATGGATAGCTAGTAATGTCGGTCACTAGAATCCCAATCCCCTGTTGCTTAAAGGACCTGTAAAACCAAAAAAAAATAAAAATTCCCACTCAGATTAGCATGACAGTTTTTCAAATACAGCACTTGTAAAAAAATTTTTTGAAGTTAAATCCATAAATGTTGCTAAATTTTCTGTCTGTTTTTATCTTTACTTATTGCGGCCATGTCGTTAAACAGACCTTATCCGGTCCCATTGTTTTCTGTGGTGCTTTAGATAATACAGATTCAGGAATTGTACCCAAAAGCCCGATTTGTAAATGTAAATCAGTAAATATTTTTACTTTTATATACAAAATTTAGAATTTTTGGAAACACAAATTGAAAATCTAGTAACTATAAGTTCATTTGAGGAATCTTTTTTTTATTTTTGGTATTATAGTCCTTTTAATTTGGTCTGCCAGTCTTTGACTCCTAATCACTCGTTCACCCAACCGCCCAACTATTTTTGAATCCCACTACTCTACCAAGCAAATAAGTAAGGGTCATAACTGACCTTCATCATACACATTATTTGCTGATAGGCAGAATTACAATTTGCCCAATACCCAGTCCTGACTTTCAGTTTTGCCACACTCCTGTTTTTGCTAAACACAGAAGTCGCTCCAGTCCCAGGACTTGAACCCTGGACTTTCCATCTGCAGGCGGTGATCTTAAACCTTTACCACAGAGCCACCTCAGGTGTCATACCTTACTGGTTTATTAGTACCTGATCAGTCCTGCTTGCTCCAGTTTTCCCAACTTGCACAGGTGCTTTGAATTGTAGACTCAAGTATTCCCATCTGGTAGCTGTTTACCAGCCAATTCCCACTAGGCTCTGGGTATATACACTCTGGTGGCTGACTGTGTTATTACCTTATTATAGGTCCTGAGTCCTGTTTCATTCCTGTTTCTCCTTGCGCTTCGTGTTTTGCCTGCTGGTATCCAGTCCTCCTTGGAGAGTTTTCTGCTAAATCTGTCTGTCTCCAGTTTTGGTATTTTTCTCCTTGTGTACCTGGTTTGGTGATCCTGCTCTTGGAAGTTCCCTCCTACTTCTCTGTCACCACCTCAGCTCCACCAGTAGGTGGCTCTCCCAAGGGCAGCGACCTGGGGATCCCCTTGCGCAAAGGCCATACTCCATTGCAGGGGTTAAGGGTGAAGACCAGGGGTCCCTTAGACTCCGTGTCTTGGGTGGGGCCAGCGCCAAAACCATTGTGGTTTTCTGCAAATCCCTAGTTATCCTGCCAATTTTAGAGAGGATGTGCTGTTATTTTTTGTTACACAGGGCATTCTCTGACCTACAACCAGCCCTGGTAGGAGGAAGACATATTACATATAAGATACCTTAAGATAGTTTCAATAGGGAGGGAACCATATTCCTTTACCAATGGGGATTGAAATAATTATGCCTGTTACATTCTGAATAGGTCATTTTCATCTTCTTCTCTCTTAAGGTGAGATTCATGTGTATGTAGCACTATTTTCCTGCAATGACATCCACAATTCAATAGCTGCTTTGATGCAAGCTTTGTATGAATAATTTGGCTTTCAGAGACCTATTCAGGGCTTATTCAGGTAAATTAGACAAATATCAGTAATTGCACATTGTAGCAAATTCTACAAATGGAGCAGAACTGAAGCAATCTAATATCATATTCCCATGGACCTGCTGATAGTTGTCCATTATTTTACTGAAGAAGACAAATGGTGTGATATTAGGATTTTGACAGCAGTTGTGACCTAAACTGTACATTCTCTTAGGAAACAATAAAATGTTATGCAAGGTTGGAAAAGGCTGTGCCTAATTTAGCTTAATTGCCAAGGTTATTTGGCTCTAGAAAAGCAGTTAAGAATGTGTTCCCCTTTGTCTCCATTGTGAGTGACCAGTATTATGTATATGACCTTGAGTTTAACTTCCCTCCCATAAGTACTTCTTGCTTGTTCTTGTGACTATTCATTCAGTTTGGTTGTCGTTATTTTGCCATTCGGTAGTACTTTGAATTGCAGCAATTGTTTTGGCATTCATTTTAAAGGTGAACTATAACAAAAGCTTCATACAATGTAGAAAAAACTATGTGGGTACAATAATAGATTTAATGATACAGGAGATATAAGGTGATATACACTTGAAAAGATAGGCTTTGTTAGCAGTATCTTGTAACTTTATAGAATTTTTGATTTGTGTGTGATTTTAGGTATGCCAAACACTGTTTTATTAAACACTTTAAATGTATGCACTTCTTGAAATGTGAGAAAGTCAAATATGAACTTTAATCTGGCCTCATGGACACCGGTTAAATACTCCCACTCAGATTCTATTGGAGAATCATTGTCACATAGACAAAATGGAGGAGGGGTTTAAGGTTTAAATAATGCAGTGCTTCACTTGTTGGTACACTTGTTAAAGGGCAGGACACCTGAAACGTGTATATTGCACTTGAATACCTAATAAAGGGTTGTTGCACAACTGCATCGGCTGATTTCCATCTTGTTCATGGTTTGTGGATTACACTTATTAGATATGGCATAGGGTATTCAGTGCCTATAAACTCATGAGATGTAAATATGCCACGCAGTTGTAGGCCCCTATTTTACAGCATTACTATAAAAACACCCCTGTTTACAAGTTCATTTTTCCTGCTCTAGAAGCCATTTTTAAAGCTCTCCCATTTTGCTGCAGTTCGATAACACGTGTGGTTTAAGCTTTTTGTTTATTTATTAATTTTGAAGGTGAACTTAAGCCTGAAAATGATTTAGGCTAGAAATAATATACCTTATGCACGAGTTTATTTAACCAGCTCAGTAGTACACTAGCCCAATAGAAGACTGATTGTCTGTATCGTTGCCCCCAGAGCTAAACATTTTTATAACCTTGGTAAGTCATCTCCAAGCTTGGAGCAGCATCCACTAAGGTATGTAAATTATCATGCATTATGGAACATTCTTTGATCATCTTCTAATCTGGATTATGAAAACTCTATCTGCAATCTGGAGTTTTCATCATATGCATTTATCAGAAATGAACTACTGTATACCCCCTTCCACACACTGGATTGTAGGGACAGTAATGTTTTTTTTTCCTTTCAGCTATGCAGTATACTGTATAACCAAACTTAGGTCCTGTCAGTCCTGCATCATGGGTATTTTATACTGTGTCTTATTTTTTAAAGGATGGGGTTACGTCCTAACTCTTTTTTAAAAATGTCAAATTATGAAATAATTGAATAATATAAAAATGTGAATATTTAGAGGTTGTATGGTTAATATTGAACACATTTTTCTGCATATCACTTAGCTGTGTGTAGTGAAGCATTCCATCACCTCTCTGATACACAGACTAGACAATCATTATAACAAAGTACAACTCTGAATCGTATCCTTCAGGGCAATGACTATTCAGATACATTAGCTGCAATACTTCTAGGCCACCTGTTTAAAAGGATTATATGAATAGCTTATTGGTTTTTGATTACTTATTCATTATTATGAATAGATTATTGGTATTTAGCTTTAAGAGATGGAGCTTTAAAGGGGAACTATAACCTAAAATACATTTAATCTTGTAACAATGTACCTTATATAGAGAGCTTACTATGCCAGTTTAGAATGATCCAGCCCTGTGGTACTAATGATCTGTGCCCCCCAATGTTGTAACTGGATGCTGACATCTATATAATTATGGCCAGACCTTTAGCCATTGCATGGGTTTCCTCCGGGTGCTCCAGTTTCTTCCAACAATCCAAAAACATACATCTGTGTGTGACTGAATAGGGAAAATAGATTGTAAGCTCCACGGGACAGGGACTGAAGTAAATGATGAATCTCTGTAAAGTGCTGCATAATATGTCAGTGCTATATAAATTAATAAGTACATACTGTATATATAGGTTACAGTGCTATAAATCAACCATTGTTTTTACAGTGCAGCTAGGTATGCTTGTCAGCTTCGAAAAGTGTTTAAGAAATCAGACCTGTGCAAAGCAGAAAGTGTTTATGAAAACTAGATATTTGTGCTCAGAAATAGTACAGTGATGTCAATAAATGGGAATTATATATATATATACTGTATATATATGACTTTTTTGTTTTAGATTTTCCATTCACTTTTAGGAGCTCTAATTTACATATTCATTACTTCTCTTCACCCCAAGTGCACACTTAGGAATAAAATATTTTAAAAAGGTAACCATTATTGAGTTTCCAATGCATTTATTACTAGCTTTTATTTCCTAAGGGAAATACCATCCCTCTGGCACTCTGACACTTAATCAATAACTAATATCATACATGAAATATGTGATGTTTGCTTTATGCAGATGAGCACAACGGCTGTTTATCTATATATTACATGCGTTACAAATTGTCCGTCCTATTGTTTAATGACTGCACGCAAGTGGAAAGACATAAGGAAATATAAATAACCCGCACCTAGTAGATTGCAGTGCGAACCAGCGGCACATTCAAAAATGCAAAATTAGCAATAAAAAGACAGACAGCACCATTCACTTTCTGCTTCTGAACAATGGCCGTGTATTTATTGGTTCCCTTAAGAATGGATATCTAAATCATTTATTCTGAACTTTTCTCTTCTATATAACGTCTGTAGGGCTCTAGCTTAAAGAGGCACTATAGTGCTGATATAACTGCACGCATGCATATAAAACTCCTTTATATTAAGCCAATTGCTGACACATATAGTTAAAAAAAACCTTTAGGGAAGAAATAATAATTACTGTCATGCCTTCAGCAATGTTATGTCCATGTTTTTAATTGCATTTATAGTCATTGTCTGCTGTTCAATAGTAAAGTATGGTAATGTCTCCCTCTAGTGGACTTCCTATTCCCCATAGAAAGCAGCCTAATCCTCAGTTTCAGTACTTTGCTATAGTTCCTTGTGAGCCACCGTACTTTTACCATATACCCTAGGGAGTCAGCGCTATGAGGAGCCATATTGGTTATGTGTGGTGAAGAGATAACAGCCTTTTTACTCATCCACACCCATCTGAGCCCAAGGCAGCATCACTGGTATGTAATTAAATATAATCCAGCTGTGCAGATCACCATAGTATTGTGCATTACTATGTTTAGCACTGTCCTTTCTGTACCCCATTTTTACCCAACCCAAGCAATAAAAGCTAAATTGGACCCAGCTCCTGTGTCAGTGAATTGTTCAGGGAGGAGTTTTCCTGGCTGTTGAGTTAAATACACTTCACTTATATGGAGGACAGTGCACTTGCTGTTTGTTTCGCTGATTAGATCTAATGAGAGCTGACATTTTGTCTTCTGCCCCACCCTTTCCCTCTTGCAAGTTAGGCAACAGGAGAAGAAAAAGCTGCCTGACTGTTATTGGTTAAGCAGTGTGCTGACCTTTTGGTCACATAAATTAAGTTGTAATGCAGGAGATTACAGAGGGAAAACTGACTTGTGCACATGTGCTAAGTAGTAAGTAGGGCAAAGTAGGGGAGGGTACCTTTTAAGTACTTGTCACACACACATTTCCTGGTGCAGGAGTTTATCAGTGCTGCGTATTCAATTATTCTGTGTCACATGAAACATCTACTGGGGAGAAATGCTTCTCACTAAGGTATAGTACTGCATATGTAAAGATGTAATCTGACTATAGCTCCCCTTTAATGTCCAAAGTGTGATTAGAGTGTTTTTCAGCTCACAAAAACTTCAGAGCACCAACATAGCTTCAAATTCATAATTTTGTGCGATCAGGTCAATTAACTTCTTATATATTTTAATAGCTCAGATGATGGGTGATAAAAGAGAGATGATCATAGGAAATGGAAAGCATGTTTGTGTATGGATTTAAATGAAAAAGCAAATATATATATATATATATATATATATATATATATATTCAAAGCTGAAAATATAAAATTCCTCTGTTTTTATGTCAAAAATCAGGGATGGGTGTGCAGTTAGGATTAATTTTAAGAATTCTGACTGTAGATCTTGGGTTGGTTAGAATTTTGTTGAATTACCTAAACAATATTGTGAACCAACATAAACCAAATCTAAAACGCAAACAATGTTGGATTTTTTAAAAAAAATAATCCTCATTAAATCTTCAAAACCTCAGTGAAAGTTTTGAACCTCGGCTTTGAAGTTCACTGTAATGCAGTAAACCAGCAAATACATGTTGAATAAAAATAAAAGGAAACTGTTCTCCTTATCCTCAGCGTTGCAGCAGTGCGGCATACAAAAAAGCTTACACGTGTGCCTTGCCTTTTTGATGTCTTCTCTTTTGATCCGTGAAGTAGTTCTGGATGGGCCCATGTTGTCTGCCAAGCCCTTGCTCCTCTGTCACCCATGTGGCAGTCCAATGGAAGGACATCTATCTTCAGCCACAATGTATCCTATGTAAACAATGATCTTCTATTCTGATTTACTGTAGTCCAGGTGATCTTGGTCCACTAATCAGCAGAAAAAAAAATTATTCATCTTCAATTAAAATCTATGGGCAGTCCCGGTAGTATCTGCAGTTCTTGCTTTACTGCTGTGGCAGTAGAATAAGAAAGAATATGGAGTAGGAAGTACTTCACAGACCCATCCAGGACTACTTCATGGGTCAGAAGAGAAGATAACAGAAAAGGTAACTTTAATACTGGCCTTCATAACTTCCAAATGAATTCAGAAAATGTGCATTGGTCATATATGGAGAAAAGATGCATAAAAATGTTTTTTTTTTTTGTTTTTTTTATGTTATTTTTCTCTATTTAAAAAAAAAAAATATTCTGAATCAGAGTCTGAACCCCAATCCACAACCTCTGCCAAAAAAATATGAACCTAAACAAAACCAAAACACGGAGATGGATTTGAATCCATACCTGAACCACAAGTATATGTATCCAGAAATCATTTCACATGACCTTTAAAAGTCCATGAATTCTCACTGGTGGGTCCCAGACATTTACTACCCCATTATTTAAAGAAGCTAAAATGTAGATATCTGTGGGTTGTGATTTAGCTATTGAAATATGTGTTTAAAATGCTGGTTTTCCTAAAGAATTTATTGAGTGATTTTTCACTTAATCTCAAGTGCTGTTCATTCACATATTTTTCCCATCAGCCTTCTCTTTTTTATGTCTCTGTCATGTTTACATTTCCCTGGGCATTACTTTCATCACTATGCGTCTTCTAAGATCTATGCGATTAGTTTCATTCTGTGAATGGCATTTAATATGTCCTGGTTGGTAGCCCATTTTGGTCATCATTTGTCTTTCTTCACACCCAGTACTGGAGATACTCTTTTCTGAGACCTGTCTCCTTTTGGCTTATTGAAATATAAAATATGTATGGCTGTTTATAAAGTGTAATTTATAACCAATTTAAAAATATGAAAATCTCCAAATTTCCATAGTCCACAATCTGGTGAGCAGTAACAAGTCCACCGTTTTTAATGCTGGATGCCAGAAGAAAAATTATTTTAAATTTCTGAAGCCTGTTCTAAAATGGAGCCCTCAAGGTATGTAATATGCACTCCATATGCATGGAGAACTGCTAACCAATGGAGCCTACTTTATCGCGCTATTTAGTTGTAAAAATCCATAGCAGGTGAGAACAAAGTCCACACTTGGTAGCTCATAGATTTATAATGTATACTTGACGCTATCATAGAATGACTGGAAAAAAGCGAGAACATGCACACTGCACTTCTTTTTATTTATTACCTTCTCTTGCGTCCCAATCTCACCTTTTCATCCCCCAAATTTTGTTGTAGCAATGTTCCACTTAAAAAAAAAAAATACTTCCACAGTGAACTCTGTAGATTATCTTCATTTATTTAAATGTTTTACCATATCACCTCCCTCAGCTCTTTTATCAGTGCATGTTAAAATGTTGAAACCTTTCCTGATATATTTTATGAGGACCATTCGCCATTAAAGTTGACCTCTACTGAACTCCTGTTTTATTAATGATTTTTTTGTAAAGCGCCTCCAGAATTGAATGTACTGTTCAAGGTGAGTCCTTACCAGTAAACTTTAGAATGATAATGTCACTTTCTTCTTTCTAATATTAATTCCTGTAGCTTAATATTTGATTAGCATCCCCCAATGAATTTCTACATTGCTAGCTTTGTTTAAAGTCATCTGGTTTTATAATAAATTGAATATCCCTTTTTCTGTTCTGTAGCTGAAATTGGCTACAGTTCAACCTGTATTCATATTTATGTACATCAGTGTTTCCCAAAGTTGTTATTTTTGTGCTTATCCTTCGTGACCCGGCACGAAGGATAA